>CM026301.1:4058266-4103570 GCA_014851415.1 Cnaphalocrocis medinalis | reverse complement strand
AGTATGGCGACTCCGAGTAGCGTGCGTAGGTAATAATACCGCCGCGCGCAGGCGATTTTCGACCGTGTTCTCGAGACGTCTAGAGTCAAAGTCGTACGGCACGGTGCGGCCGGTCAGAGGTCATCGACGTTTCACGAACAATAGCGCGAATTTTGGAATACAATAGACGTCTCGAGACATTTGGAGATTTTTCTAGAGTCAATAGCGGGCCCGCGGAGTAGTTGATCCGCCTGCTCGTCTGCTACCTATCTATCACATAAAAAAAATCTAGGTTTTTTTTTATATTGTAGGAAGGCAAACGAGCAAGCGGGTCACCTGATGGTAAGTGATCACCGCCGCCCATGGACATCAGCTACACCAGAAGGAGTGCGGTAATATATCTACTTAACCTAGTTACATAATGTCACGTATGTACAGTCATATTTGATATTAATATGGGTGTGAAGTCTCTATTGTCTGATACCTATGGTTATAGTTCGCAGCATGTAAGTTTGACGATGACCTTGAGTGCGCAGAAACCAATTTTAGTAGAAAGTCTTCTATTTTACTATAGTCGGGCCGTTGTATCATGCCCGATTGACAATGCCTTTTTTTTATTTTGCGCTTATCCTTGTTATGGGGAACACATTTCGCGAATCATAAAGAACTTTATGATTTAAAAGTAGTTCTTTATGATTCGCGAAATGTGTTCCTCATAGCAGGGATAACTGCAAAATTGAAAAGAAAGGTGTTGTCAAATCGGGCATGATACAACGGCTCGACATTAGTGCGTAACTAACGGTCACCGCTATACCTAGTTAGATGCCATGGACTATAGATATTATAAAATAAAAATAAAATAAAATATTTATTGCAAATAACTTAAACCTAGCACAAACTTATCATCAATAAATAGTTTTACAATTAGTGCTTATATTATTAACATTTTACCTGAACTAGGATGCCCTGTATTTCAGGCTAAGCAAGGGTCTTGGAGTAATTTACTGCTATAAACAATAATATTACTATTAAACAATTACAAAGACACACATACATAATTTTTTTTCTATAAATTATAATAAGAGTTAGTTATTTAAGGACAATGAGTAAGTTCTCTGTATCATCATAGGACAACTTCAGGAGCGCATCCTGAAGTTGTTTTTTAGCGCAGGTATAGGTTAGTGGGTAAATAGTCACTATGGCGTTAAGTCGATTATATAGGAGATATTAACTTAAGCTACTTAATATGTCAGATCAATGTTAGAGATGTATAAGCCCAATACATCTTCTATGTCTATACTATTTAAAAAGAGATAACTTCTATAGACAACGACAAGGCTTATAGGTAAACCGAAAACACAAAACACTTGCGCGATGTAATTGAGCACAGCGCCATCTATTGGCTCATTTTTGAATTACGGCCCCGAAGCGAAGTGAGGGCGGGCCACTAGTACTCAATAAATACAAAGACGACCCGTTTAGCGCAATGGTTTGAGCGCCGGTTGAGACGTAAGGGTCGCGGGTTCGATTCCCGCACCAAAACAAATGTTTGTTGATGAAACAGATATTTGTGTTGGGTCCGTGTTTGTGGTTCCTTCGTTGTTTCTGGTTTCCATGGCACAAGGGAAAACCTTAGTTTGGGACCAGGACAATGTATGTGATGTGGTCTCAATTTATTTACCTATGTATTTAATACATCTACAAGTAGCTTGTATTGGTTAATGATGATAGAAACTAAATCGTTACAATGACTTGTTAAAATCACTCGGTGTCATATGAATGGAAAGTATTTGTAAGCAACAACAAATCATCGTAGAAACAAATTAAAACGAGTAAAAGTATACCATTTCGCATACGGGTACAGTAGCATTAGCTAGCGCCAAGAATAAATATATATATATACTATTTATAAAGAGATAACTTCTATAGACAACGACAAGGCTTATAGGTAAACAGAAAACACGAAACGCTTGCGCAATGTAATTGGACACAACGCCATCTATTGGTTCGTTTCTGAATTACGGTCCTCTTTCCCTGGATTAGGCCTCTACCCTCTCTCACGCAGCGAAACACAGCGCATGCACTGCTTCACGCCGATCGAGCCGGCCCATTCATGCCGAAGCGTGGCTCCCACACTGTTAAAAATATAGGACCATATAATTTAAATGGAGCCAGAACCAGCTGATGGAAGATCTAGCCATGTTTTTTTATGTTATACATATTATGATGTAGGCAAGAAAACTGCAGGGCTGAAGTGGGAATGGGCGGGTCATATCTGTCGAATGGACTCCGAAAGATGGACTAGCATCGTAACCAATGGTTACCTGATGGACGCCGACAACAAGGCAGACCTAAAAAGCGATGGAGTGACGATCTTTACACCTTTGCAATCGATTGGCCACAGATGGCGATGGATAGAGATCGATGGAGGGACTCGGGGGAGGCCTTATCCCAGAAGTGGGACAATATAGGCTAACTTAAAAAAAAATTAAGCAGACGTGTAGGTACACATCATCAGCCTGTTGCAGTCCACTGCTGGACATAGACCTTTCCGAATGCTCACCACTTTGATCGATCTTCGGCTACTCGCATCCAGCTCCAGCCAGCCCTCTTGCGCAGATTACCACTCCATCTGGCCTGAGGTCGTCCTACACTACGTTTACCGAGACGCGGTCTCCACTCCAGAACTCGTTTACCCCAACGGTTGTCAGTTCTGCGGCAGATATGGCCAGCCCACTACCACTTCAGCTTGCTAATCCGGTGAGCTATGTCGATAACTTTGGTTCTCTGCCGGATCACCTCGTTTCGGATTCGATCACGCCGAGAAACGCCGAGCATAGCTCTTTCCATAGACCGCTGAGCGACTTTAAACTTGTGGACTAGCCGTGCTGTAGTGTCCACGTTTCAGCCCCGTATGTCATGACGGGTAAGACGCACTGATTATAGACTTTTGTCTTTAGGCACTGTGGAATAGACGATGAGAAGACTCGACGTAGTTTTCCGAATGCTGCCCAAGGTAGGTACACATTCCCTATAAAAAATATTCGTGGCGCTAGCGAACTCTACTCTGCCGGTTAATACTGCTGCACATTACAACTCTTACTTGTAGATAAATGAAGTTGTAATGACGCTGGTGGTTACGCCTTTCTCGACGCATCTCCTATACAGGGTGTAGAGAAAAAAGTAAAGTATCAGCCTATATACTGTCCCACTGCAGGGCAAAGGCCTCCATCATAGAAATCAAGTCATCGCTACTATGATGGGTTTAGGCTTAATCACCACGCTTGCCTAATGCGGATTGGTGATCACAAACCCGAGCTATGTTCGAAAATTTCAAGAATCGAACCCGGGACCCCGAGATTTTAAATATACTTCTAGACTAATATATGAGGTCTTTCTAGATATTATAGAAGGATTATCTATACTCTGATTCATAATCATGTAAAGTAAACTGACAGATGAAAATGACAAGTTCCTAAGCATTTTGACATTTTGCATGTGTCAAATTGAGTCATAATGTATGGGAATGACACATTGACATCTGTTAGTTTACTTTACATGATTATGAATCAGAGTATAGAGCTTATACTCCCATAAATGTTAGTCTGATTTAATCATTATTTATTTAATTAATATTTAAAACTTTATTGCACAAAACTTCGTACAATAGGCGAACTTAATGCCAAGAAGTATTTTCTACCAGTCAAACTTTGGGTCAAGCAGAAAGGACAAAGGTGCGGCAAAAGGAGGACTTTAATTTTTAATGCAATCCACAGATTATAAAAATGGTTATGTACTACTACTTAAACTATCAGATAGATGTTGTGTGAACTTTAATAGGCTAATAGGTTTCCCTTCCCTTAGGTTCTTTACTTTTCTACTTTAAAGACCGCCCAATAAGTAGTAAGGATACTCGTTCATTGACTTATCTAACTACCTTAACTCGAAAACTATTATTGGTCATCAAAAAGGACTATATTTTCCCCCTCCAGAAGTTTAAAAGCGAACCGATGCAATCAATTATTAAATTTTTCCACAACCACATACTTTCAATTCCAACTAGAACTATAATAATCGTGACAGCGCGACGAGGCTCGAAACTAACTTACAGTGACAACGGCGAAAAGTGGAACTAATTTAACGCATACTGATTTTGACAGCCCACGTAGACACTAGCGCCACGCACGACCGCTCCAAAACATCGGCTGCATACAACATTTTATGCGAGCACTAAAACCTCCTTGCACTGTGACATGTTTATTAATACAACGGCCAAACTCGGAACTAAAATGTCTTCATACTAATAATGACAGTTGACGTAGACAGTAGCGCCACAGTGGATTGCTTCTTTAAGTTTGTAACGGTGTTGGTTCAACAGGTTTTTAAGAAAATGGCCAGTACGCTTTTGATCGCTCACGTCCGCTGACGGACGCCGCAGAAAAAAAAACCGGAAAAAATATTCGAATGACACGGATTGAAAATTGGGCGCGAATATTTAGGTCTTTTTTAGTGTCAACTAATGTGGAATTTTGTTAAATTAATTGTAAAGTGCGAGTGAAAGTGGCTAGTTTAAAAGTGAAAGGCGAAAAGTGAGTACCTAACTATAGTGATCGTCAAAGCCTGTTTTGATTTGTGAGATGATCGAGTCGGCTAATGTTTTGGCTAGAGATTTACTGACCCAGTTGAGAAACTTTCGTCGGATATAAAACCTCTTTTCTGAAGTCCTTGGCGGACTTTATGTTTTTCGCATAAAAAAAAATATCTGTTACGGTTTTCGGCGGGAAAAATTTGACAGGCGGGCATTTTTTTTTTTAAATGTTTCGGGCGTTATTTTAAATTAACAATAAATTATAAATCTTTTTGCTCTCCAGAATACTGTATATTCTCAGTGAAAAACGCTTTTCGCTCTCAATGAAAAACTTTAAAAAAAATCGGTAAAAAAACTTTTAAGTTAAACGGTTTTATCTTATGTGCACTGAAAACTAGAAAATAATAATAACAATTAGGTATTCTGAACTTCTAGTACAGAAATATTTTAGTACTAGGCAGAATAGCTTTTAGGCATATTAGACTAAAATAAAAACGTGGGGCCCCTCTGAAATCCTACCTATGGCCAAGCATATCTTTATACTTTGGTAGATCATGAGCTCGGCGTTCGCTGGTTGAAGCCATCACGACCGGTTATTGATTGTCAAAATCTCCAGTTACGATTATAGTAAGTCGATGCAATCCACACTTAGTACAGAAGAAAGTATTACAGCAATAGTTAATGGGCCCCACGTTTTTATTTTAGTCTAATATGCCTAAAAGCTATTCTGCCTAGTACTAAAATATTTCTGTACTAGAAGTTCAGAATACCTAATTGTTATTATTATTTTCTAGTTTTCAGTGCACATAAGATAAAACCGTTTAACTTAAAGTTTTTTTACCGATTTTTTATTTTCTAGTTTTTAGCATTTCCCGAAATTGTCTACCGAATAGGTATTCCTCATTCTTTTTAATTAATTTAATGCATCATTATTACATGGTTTTTTACCTGATAATTTATTACAATCTAATTCCTCAATATATAGCCCTTCCAGAGACTTGACTCGACTTAAAGCCACGTATGCTTGCCCTACCTCAAACAATTTTGAGCCCAAATACACTACTGCATGGTCGACTGTGCTGCCCATTACAAAATTAAGGGTAACATCCTTCTTTCAGCCGTACCATAATTGAATTTTGCTGGAAACTGTATGACTTTCGGGTGTATAACGTGTATGCTCTGCCAAAGTCAATCCAAACTGATGGTACATCTGTTTCGTACATTTGGGTTCGACGGAACTGGGGCCAAACAATTTCTGTAATGTGGCCTATAGCACCATGTACCAATCCTTTTGTCCGGGAGAAGACGGAGTCACAAAGTCACATCTATAAGTTGTTCTCAAGAGTCATTTCGAATTCCCTAACACGAAGACTTGACGAAGGTCAACCTGCAGAGCAGGCCGGGTGCCGACGAAGTTAAAGTACCATAGAACATGTTCACACAGTGAGACAGGTTATACAGAAGACCAAAGAATATAACCAGCCCTTGTACATGGCGTTTGTGGACTATGAATAAACTTTTGACTCCTTCGAGACCTGGTCTGTTTTCGAGGCCTTGCA
This sequence comes from Cnaphalocrocis medinalis, assembly GCA_014851415.1. Classification (NCBI taxonomy): domain Eukaryota; kingdom Metazoa; phylum Arthropoda; class Insecta; order Lepidoptera; family Crambidae; genus Cnaphalocrocis; species Cnaphalocrocis medinalis. The sequence continues at coordinate 4,097,444 of CM026301.1, read as the reverse complement.
GAGGTGCCAAGTTGATTTGCGATATATCGAGGTGCTGAGGTGTACATGTCACACTTAAGATTCGCAGACGACATCGTCATCTTGGCGGAAACCTTAAATGATCTATAGAAGATGGTGAGCAGCCTGGCTGAATCTTCTAAACACGTCGGTCTTCGGATGAACTTGGATAAAACCAAGGTCATGTTCAACGAGCTCGTTGATCCGGGACCGGTCACTGACTGTTAATGGAGTACCTCTCGAAGTTGTCCAGGAATATGTCTATCTAAGACAAACGCTCCAATTAGGCAGAAACAGCTTCCAGAGAGAATCCAATAGAAGAATTCAGCTAGGCTGGGCAGCATTTGGTAGGCTTCGTCAAGTCTTCTCGTCACCTATCCCTCAAAGTCGCAAGTCGAGTGCGTCCTCCCCGGTCATGACTTACGGTGCCGAGACGTGGACACTCACGGCTGGACTAATCCACCAGTTCAAAGTCGCTCAAGGAGCTATGAAAAGGGCTAAGTGGCAGTGGGCTGGTCACATTAGCCGCAGAACTGACAACCATTGGAGCCGTAAAGTCCTTGAGTGGAGACCGCGACTCGGTAAGCGTAGTGGTGGATGCCCTGCGACAAGATGGGATGATAATATTCGAAGGCTGGCTGGAGTGAGCTGGATGAGAGTGGCAGAAAATCGGGAGCGGTGGCGTGCATTAGGGGAGACTATGTCCAGCTGTGGACGAGTGCTGATTATGACCAATCCTTTTGTAACGTCAATGTTGGACCGCAACATTACTTTTGCTCCTTCAAATATTTCAAGTACTGATGGTAAGCCTCCAGTCTTATAATATATATATCTGTTGGTATTATATTTTGCTAAATTTAAATTATCTATTTTTCGTGTGCGTGAATTAGTTAGTCCTGTACTTAAATGGTATAAATTCAAGATCCCTACGAGTAACGGACATTTTATCGGTCAAGCCCCCCAGAGGTCCAGTAGAGGGGCAAGGCTATAATATAAATACATCAAGAGGCGCCCAATCTTGAGGGGAAAATGCTTGCAACATTACATTTTTAGCCTTCCTAATACCATACAGTCCTCAGCACGTTTTAACCTTTTACCTTAACTTGGGTGGTAAAGCTGCCGCTAACTACGTAGGTACATCTAAGTACCTATTTTTTTAAATCTGTCCTCCTAACGTCACACAATCTTGGACACAACTGTTCTGGACACGACTACTCATGCCCTCACCTATTACGCCATTTCGTAACGACGTCCATCTTGGATTTTAAATTTTGTCATAATCACAGTATTCTACTAGTGTAGCCCTTTCATTTGATACCCATATTGAGGGGGTTGTGGAAAAATATGATATCCGCCATTTGTACCGGCGGCCATCTTGGATTTACAATGTTATTGATATTACTATATTGTATTGTCATCGGAACTAAAGGTGTGTACCAAATTTCAGATCAATCTGACAAGAGGAAGGTACTTAAATTTTAATTTCTAATTTTGACCCAAACAAATAAATACCGTACGGGTCGAGCTAAATAAAACCGTTTAATAATAAAAATGAACTTGCCCATGAAGCTTTGAATGCTCTCAAAACCAGCTAGACGTTATATTTTTATCTGAAAATGTTGGCCATTGGTTCTTATTTACCAATATTTTGATAGAGTATCAATATTTTTTACAATATCGAGATTAGTCAAATACCTACCCAATTCCCATGTTTTATAACCAATGGGGGGTTATACCATTGCATCCATACTAATATTATAAATGCGAAAGTAACTCTGTCTGTCTGTCTATATGCTACTCTTTCACGCCAAAACTACTCAACGGATTTAAATGGAAGGTATACAGATAATCTAGACCCTGAGAAAGAACATAGGCTACTTTTTATTGCGAAAAGGGGGTTGTAAGGGGTTAAAAGGGGGGTAAAAAGTTACTTTTCCACGCGGACGAAGTCGCCGGCGGCCGCTAGTAAGACATAAACGGCAGTTGCGGCTTCAATGAATTTTTCGACTTATTTAAATACAATATAATATAATGTTGGTATGTAGAGTCGAAAGTTCGATTCCCACTCACACCAAGACAATGTTTGATCGACAAATGTTTGTTGTATGTGTGTTTGTGTAGAGATATTTATTTTGGGTGTGGGTGTTTGAGGTATGTAGTTATTTTTTGTTTTAATATTGCAAAAAACATTATACAGGGTGTATCTGTGAACATTTACATCCCTTTAACCACGTGTTCTACTGACCATTTTGAGCAACATTTGTTTTACGACTTTCGAAAATTCGCATAAAAAATGTTCATCTTTCCATACAAAGTCGGTCACGTGACTTGGTCACTTTGTATGGGGAGTCAAAAAATTTTTCGAATATTTTGGAAAAGTTGTTGAACAAATGTTGTTCAGAATGGTTGATAGAACACGTGGTTAAAGGGATGTAAATGTTCACAGATACACCCTGTATTTATACATGACTTAATTTATTAAGTCATCACTACTATAATGGCATTAGGTTTAATCACCACGCTTGCTTAATGCGGTGCGGTGATCACAAACCTGAAATATGTTCGAAAAATTTTAAACACACATTTCGCTCTATCTGGGTATAGAACCCAGGACCCTGTACCTACTTAAACCACTAAACCAACTGGGCGTTTGATTTATTACTAGATACAATAGTCAACGCTTATAAGTTACTAGCGGCCGCCCGCGACTCCGTCCACGTGGAAAAGTAACTTTTTACCCCCCTTTCAAACCGCAATAAAAAGTAGCCTATGTCCTTTCTCAGGGTCTAGATTATCTGCATACCAAATTTCATTTAAATCCGTTGAGTAGTTTTGGCGTGAAAGAGTAGCAGACAGACAGACAGAGTTACTTTCGCATTTATAATATTAGTATGGATGGATAGACAAAAAAACTGTTATCTGTGAGGCCGTGGTATCACCTCAGTCGAGCCGGCCCGAAGCGTTGCTCTCCCACGGCGTAAAAGATGCGCGATGTATTGGACTCCCAGCGCCATCTATTGGTGGGTACTAGTCTAAGATAAGCTCGAAACAGAATGAGGATAAATAAAATAAAATAAAAATAAAAAAGGACGAGTGACATTTTTTTTTATGTGGTAGGAAGCAGACGAACAGGCGGATCACCTGATGGTAAACAATCGCCGCCGCCCATGGACACATGCAACACCAGTGGAGTCACAAGTGCGCTGCCAACCTTTTATCCCCTTCCCCCCGATGGGCCTCCGGTACCCTCACTCACTCGACGAAACACAGCACAGGAGCCGCTTCACGTCCGTTTTCTGTGAGGCAGTGGTATCACTCCGGTCGAGCCGGCCCATTCATGCCGAAGCACATTATAATTATGTTTTATACCTACATCAACATGGCGAGACTATAAGGGTTCCATACAGACAGTGCCATACAAAAGGGGGTCAAATCATAAAGAATATGTGGCGTCCTTTCACACTTTCATTCAAGGAAGAAAAGAAATAAGTATCACGTTGCATCTGAGTCATACAATTTGTATGAGTCAAGTAATATACCGTAATACGGTATACCTTTAAAATCATCTCTTTAACCACGTCTTTAACTAACCCAGAAGTTCAAAAGATCAGCATTTTTTCTACGACATTATTGAAAATACGTCGACAATTTTTCTAGTCCCTATACCAAATTAACAAGTCACGGCTTTATGTAAAAGTATCATTTTATAGTTTAAGTACACTTAAATAACTAATTTTGTTCAAAATGGTTACAGAATACGGTAACAAATGGATGAAAGGTAGAATTCTTAAGTAGATAATTACTAGAGATGCGCCGAATATTCGGTTGGTATTCGGTATTCGGCATATTCGGCACTTTTTTCACTATTCGTATTCGGCCGAATTATTCGGTTTTAGTGCTGGTATTCGGTTAAAGTATTCGGTTAGAGTATTTCTATGTTCCTGGCTATATAACGGGAATTTAAAAGGACAAGTTTCTTTATGTAAGATTTATGTTTTTGTAAATTAAATAAAACTGGCGAGGAATGTGTGAAAAAGCTAATAAATGAAATCAATTAAACTTGAAATCAACGTGTATTTTAACATCTAGCTAGAGTCCACATATTTATTTCCTGCTCTGTTAGTATTAGCTAACATTAACTTTAAAAAATTACCTCATTCATTTATTTTTAAGCCAGATCAATCATTATTAATTTTACTATTTATTTTTATACTTAAAAATAAAGCTTTGTTTTCGAACTCAGATCAAAATTATAATTTATTTCTTTATTTAATTTTTTAACAAAACACTTACCTATGTATGTGGCAAATTATTAAAATAAAAATATGAATCAACAATAAATAATTTTACTATAAGTTATTTAATGATAAACATGTTACTTTATGTGTGTTACTTTTTATATTCTTTGCAATTTATTCATAAGTAGGTGCTCTTAAAAAATCATCCAAGAGTCCAGGTGGTACTCGACCTTTCACATACCACCACCCACCCACTGCATACCAGAACAGCCACCCGGTATGTAGAGGGTTGTGGGTTTGAGTCCCACTTGAACCCTGCGATGATTTTATTAAGTGCATTATTTACTTAAAAGACACTATAACAGAGATACTTTAAGAAAATTTCTGACACGGAAGGAATAAACACTTTAGTTATATCTCAGTACGAATTGACTTAAGTGCTTTTTGGTCACCATATCTATTACTAGCGGCCGCCCGCGACTTCGTACGCGTGGAAAAGTAACTTTTTACCCCCCTTTTAACCCCTTATAACTCCTTTTTCGCAATAAAAAGTAGCCTATGTCCTTTCTCAGGGTCTAGATCATCTGTATACCAAATTTCATTTAAATCCGTTCAGTAGTTTTGGCGTGAAAGAGTAACAGACAGACAGACAGACAGACAGACAGACAGACAGACAGACAGACAGAGTTACTTTTCGCATTTATAATATTAGTATGGATAGAAGAGAGATCGGAAACAAAATAGAAAATGGTAAACCGAATAATTCGGCCGAATATCCGGTTCGGTAAAGATTGAACCGAATATTATTCGGTATTCGGTTATTCGGTGAAACCACTATTCGGCGCATCACTAATAATTACATGCCTATAGGCGTACACAACATTAACAATACAACACCGTTACGTACAGACGTATTCAAATTGGGATTTAAATTAATTTAAATTTGGAATGAAATAAAAACAGTAACAATAATGAATGAACGAAACAATTAAACTAAACTTAAGACTATTTTAAAATAATAAGATTTGCATGTTAGGTAGATAGGTAGCAATATTTTAACGAGATTAATGAAACATTTAAGACCAATGTAACTACCACCTAAAATTATCCAAGTAAATGTATTTATTCCATCCATTTCATTTCTTAACAATAATAATAAAAATACTAAAATTAAAAAATACACTATAATCCTCCCTTGTTGCAGTTTAGGTTTACCTAAACGCATTATATCCATTCATAATTCCATATCTATACTCCTTACTATTTATACGAGTAAAGAGGTAAATTCTATAGTTATCGACAGAACTTATAAACCAACCGAAAAGGCGAAACGCTAGCGCGATGCAATTGACACCCAGCGCCATCTGTTGGCAGAGAGTGGAACTAAGGTCACTATAATAAATGCTGTAAAAATGATTTATTCTTAATTTTGCTGATACCTTGGTTGACAGCCAGGCGTTAACCAAACTATACTCTGGTTTTTAATCATGTGGAGTAATCTGACAGATGTCCATGTGTCATCCCCATACATTATCACTCAATTTGACACATTCAAAATGTCAAAATGCATAGAAATTTTCATTTTCATCCACATATCAAAAAAAAAAACATTTTCATCTGTCAGTTTACTACACATAATTATAAATCGGAGTATACGTCTAAACGTGGATCGGGAATCGCGAAACATAATATATCAACGAATATATTATTATCGTTATATTCTTGAATTGCTATGTATTTATTCGCTTTCTTTCAAAAATGTTCTTAGTCACGAAGTAAAAGCGTCTTTCTAATCTCAAACATAAATTGGTCTCCAATGCTAATTTCGTGGCCATTGTCTGAAATACTTTGGAGTTAAAACAAAGGATTATAAGGAAACATGCTTTCTATGTTTTCTCGGCCGTGGTGACCGTAAAAGGAGTGGACATTTTTAAGTCGTATGCGACAAGAAAGAAAATCGACAGCGGACACAAGGTAGACCGAGGAGGCGATGGCGGAATGAGCTCGACTCCTATAGCCCCAACTGGACCAAAGTCAACCAAAATTAATTGTGGGATAGCCACGCTTCGGCATGAATGGGCTTGACCGGAGTGATACCACTGCCTCACAGAAAACGGACGTCAGAAAGGGTAATGAGGCCTTTGCCCAGCTGTGGGACACGATGGGCTTAAGTACAGCATGTATCTGTGAACATTTAAGGTAAAGGCAGCTAATTCCGTGGTATTTTTGCCTAAACTAGATACAACATTAATTATTAAGTATTTATTATTTATTTCTGAAGAACTGGATATTTTTATTAGAAAGGTTGTTTATCTGTTTATTGAAATATATTCACAGTTGGACTAAAAATGTACGTTAAAATTATTAATTAATTAATAAATATAAAGAAGTCGAAGGCAGGTAATTCCGTGGTAAAAACTCTAATTCCGTGGTATTTGGTTGCTAATTCCGAGTGATCAAATTATGAAGAAAAAAGAGATAGGGAGAATGATACATCATGTTCAAAAAATAAAGCCTATTTATTGTTTTTTAGTGTTCAAATCAGTCGCAATCACTATCCTTATAATTATTACAACTAATAAATGGCACCAACATACCTTAAAACCTTAATTACCATAATAATATTATCTTATACAGGGCGTCCCGCGGTCATGTTACGTGGAGGAAAAGTACTTTTAATTTTTTATATAGAACATTTTACTGATAAAAGACATTATTTTATTATCAAAATCAATTTAAACTGCAATTTATGCATTTTCAAATAATTACATGGTTTAAACCGGGAATCGAATCATGAGAAAAAATTACCGTGTAGCTTTATCTTAATTATCGAAAGGTATCATAAGGATTATTTTGTTGCTAAATAATATAGCGTCTGAAATAATTGGAAGACTATGAATTTTAACATTTTCAATACTAAGTAAACCGTGTAGTTATTTAAAAATCTATGAATGCAGATTACTTAAACAGTTTTTGAAAATTAAATAATGTCTTTTTACAGTAAAATGTTCCATTTACAAATTAAAGGTACTTTCCGTCCATGTGGCATGGCCGTATAATAAATATTAATACCATTATTTTAAATTTAGGCGGAAAATTGACTAAAGTAAACAATTTTATTTGCGGAAATATTTAATTAAAAACTTCTAGACTATTAAATTAACTATATCAATCTAACAATTGTTATTTTACTTCTACTTATAACTAATGGTTTCGGAAAAAAATGGCTATAACATACGGACGAAAAGACAGACTTGACGAATCTGCAAGGGTTTCGGTTTTCGTTATTTGGTTACGGAACCCTAAAAATACGATTCATAAGAGCAAATATAAAAATCACACAAGAGATGTAAAGTAGCAATAATATTTAGTTAATAAATTGAGTAAGATTATGAACATACTGTATTTAACGTTTATTGATACCACGGAATAAGGATCTCATATAACCTTATTCCGATTGATATACAACGGAATAGGGTTTCGTGATAATAAATCAAGGTTTCTTATTCCGAGTAATGAAAAGTACACAATTTTTAGTTTAATTTACAATGCATTATTGCTTAATTACATTGTTATTTAAAATATATATAAAACATACAGTGGATTACATCAGAAAACATTTCTGACCTAAAATTTTGTGCCTAATTTTGCTAACAACGAATTAAGAAAATACCTAAATAGCCTATCTTAAATCTGTTGTAACTAGCAAATTTGAGATGTTAGTATACCACGGAAATAGATTTTTATAATTAAAGACTACTTATGTGATCAGAACTTAAACATGAATTCGGAATCATAAAACTGACTTCAAATAAGAAAAACAAAATGCCTCTAATAAATTGCAATTGCGTGGTATACATCGGTAATTAGGAACTGGCAAAATATTTGGCTGCTAATGCCGTGGTATTTTTATCAATTATTTTCTGTTTAATTGATACTAATAATATTAGAATTTGAAGTTTTTTCGATAAAGCATATTATCCTTTTTAAATTAGAATCTTAACAAAAACTGACAACAGTATAAAACTATTTTAAAACGCTATTTAAAAAATCGTGTTACTCACGTGCGTATGGTCCGTATTGTATGAAGCGCGCGTTCCAGCCTGCTGCTGGCGCAAAACTGACCAATTATTTTAAAACGTACAAATACCAAATCGGTTTCATGCTTGTATTACATGTATAGATAAATTATTGATTGATTAAAGCATCTTAGAGACTAAAATAGCTTATGAATTGCATGAAAATACCGTTTTTCTAAATACCACGGAATTAGCAGCCATTTTTAGAACCCCACGGAATTAGCTGCCTTTACCTTACATCCCTTTAACCATGTGTTCTACCAAGTACTCTGAAAAACATTTACTCCATGATTTTTGGAAACTTGTCCATAATTTTGTCGACTCCCTATACAAAATGACCAAGTTACGAGACCGACTTTATATGAAAAGTTAAAACGTGGTTAAAATAATGTACAGTCAGCCACACATCAGGTTACCACAACCTGTCCAATTTCCTCAATTGATATTCAACCTAATGTATACGACAGTAAGATGAGAGTCGATTGAAGAAATTTGACAGTTTTGTATACTTTGATGTGTGGCTGTAGGTACGTACCTAAATGTTCACAGATACATCCTGTATAATATTTTTTGGTAACCCAACCGACTAAAACTCCTGGGACTCTGCCTCATCACGCCTGTTGGTCTAGTAGTTTAAGTACCGGGCCGTGATCTCGAAGTCCCGGGTTCGAATCCCGGACCCGGGTCTAGCAAAAAGTATGTGACAAAAATTCGAACATAGCTCGTGTTTATAATCACCAATCCACAATTCCACATTAGGCAAGCGTGGTTATTAAGCCTAATCCCATCATAGTAGCGACGACTAGCTGTAAGACCTTTTGTACCTACACTTAGTTGCAAATAAATACTTGAATACTTGAATACTTGACTTGATTTCTATAATGGAGGTCTTTGCCCTGCAGTGGACAGTATATGGGCTGATACTTTATACTTTACTACTGGCTAATCCGCAAAACGTAGTGACAATTAACTGCGCGAAAGCAAGCGCGCTCCGCTGCGCTTGTGGGCCGCGACCCGGCGCCACCACAACTCTTATTTTAAAGAAAGATAAATACCTAGATATATTTGTATAGAAAGAAACATTATAGTAAACTAGCGGCCGCCCGCGACTTCGTCCGCGTGGAAAAGTAACTTTTTACCCCCTTTTAACCCTTTACAACCCCTTTTTCGCAATAAAAAGTAGCCTATGTTCTTTCTCAGGGTCTAGATTATCTGTATACCAAATTTCATTTAAATCCGTTGAGTAGTTTTGGCGTGAAAGAGTAACAGACAGACAGACAGAGTTACTTTCGCATTTATAATATTAGTATGGATTTCAAACGTTATTAACGTTAAGGGACTGAATAAATTAATAACCGACTTGGTATTACATGGATCTCACAACTATTTACGGTAGAACAACTGGGTTGCGAGACTTGGTCGTTTTGACAAGTATTGTTTTTTATGGGATTTATGTTGTCACGAAGACCATGCTCAAAGATAAACCTTTTATTTTTTTTTCAGTATTTCCTTACCCTCAAGCCAGAAGCCCCAAACACGCGCTATGTCAGAACAATTCACCATCACACTAGCGCCATGTCAGCGGTGAGAAATGAAACTACAACAAAATGGACGACAAACCATAGACAAACCGACACCACAGATAAAGTGTTGAAGAAGAGGAAAAATTGTGTGGAGGGAACAAGATGGCGGGTAAATGCAAGATGGCGGATAAGTTCGAAGTTTTTACTACCGTTGATGATTTTGAATGTAACTGGACACGCGAACGCTGGAGAATGTAAGTATAAGTTTTACCACGCTATGGCATGAATGGGCCGGCTCGATCAGAGTAATACCACGACCTTCGTCGAGTGAGTGAGGGCACCCGAGGCCCAATTGGGAGAAAGGGGGTTAAAGGTGGGCAGCACACTTGTGGACTCCACTGGTGTTGCAGGTGTCTATGGGCGGCGGCAATCGCTTACCATCAGGTGATCCGTCTGCTCGTCTACCACATTACACATAAAAAATACTTTTTTTTATGTGACTGGTGGTAGACCAGCAGACGGATCACCTGATTAATGGTAAGTAATGCCATCGCCCATAGACACCAGATTCACAAGAGCGCTGCCAATCTATCCCTATTGGGCCTATGCCTACCCTCACTCAAACGGCAAAAAAACAAAATGCAGGCATTGCTAATAATCCAAACCCAATCATGCCAAAGTGTGGCTCTCCCAAGGATTTTTGCAATTTCCTTTTCTGATCACCAATCCGTATTAGGCAAGCGTGGTGATTAAGTCTAATCCCATCATAGTAGGGATGACTTGATTTCTATTATGGGCCTTTGTCCTGCAGTGGGACAGTATATAAGGCTTACTTACTACGCTGGCTCAGCGACCCGAAGTGGATCTTGGCCTCCGACACGAGAATTCGACTCCGCTCTATTCTCAGCCACCTCTTGCCAATTCGGCCTTCGAAGGCGACCAAGATCCTTCTTGACCTGGAGCATAAACCTACTTCTGCCGGGCTAACATGCGCGCCGCGAGATAATTTTGTCGACGCTTGTGTCGGCGCAAGTTGCTTCTCCTCATCTAACTGAGCGATGAGCGGGATAGAAGGATGCGCTCTCGCGGACGAGGGTCGACAAAATTTTGTCGCGGTACGCATGTTAGGCCTACTGGAGTGTGTACTGTGGCAATGAGGTGGAGGTGGTATTTAAATCTTTGGTTGAAATATATTTTATTGCTTTTCTGAAATCAATAGGTTAGTTCACTCTCTAACTACGACAATCTGGGAGGTTATTCCATCCAAGTTCCTACTACTTATAACGTGAGGTCTGGACCCTCCTTACTCTAGTTCCACTCGATACCGTGACGCAGGCGCGAATGCGCTCCCGAGAGCGTGTCTGTTTCTTTTTCAATGCATGACAGATTCCCATTATAAAATCAGCCATAAACGGCGGCCAGTATCAAAGGAGTTTACCATCGATACAGTACTTAAGCTAACACTTTTTTTCCTTTCCAGCCATCACCAGCCGAGTCCTAGCCTCAATCTTCGGCTATCCGAGCACATGCACCCTGGGCGGTGATGTGGTGGCCTGTACTCTATCCCTGGAGTGCTGGCTACGAGGAGGCGCCAGGGCGAGAGGCTGCGGAGGGTGGCTGTTCACGTGCTGTGTGCCTCCAGCTTTTGAGGCCCCACTTAGTGACATTGAAAACAGGTAAATTATGTGACCGTTGGAGCCGTAAAGTCCTTGAGTGGAGACCGCGACTCGGTAAGCGTAGTGTTGGACGTCCTGCGACAAGATGGGATGATGGCATTCGAAGGCTGGCTGGTGTGGGCTGGATGAGAGTGGCCGAAAATCGGGAACAGTGGCGTGCAGTAGGGGAGACCTATGTGCAGCAGTGGACGAGTGTGGGTTGCTGATGATGATGATGATGATGTGCTAAGATAAGAGAGATAGAGAGTGTTTTTTTTATATTAAATGCGTTTGCACTTGACCTCACCTCACCTGATGCAGAGTGACAATGAGGTCTAAGATGTAGCGTGCTTTCCCAGAAGAAGCCACTATCACATACTGACATATGAGTGAAACAACAACAATAAACTGTAATCTATACTATTTATAAAGAAGTTACTTCTAGAAAAACTTACCTACCTATAGGGAAACCAAAAACACGAAATACAAGCGCAATGTAATCGACGCCCAGCGCCATCTATTGGTTTAGTTTGTAACTACTGTCCAGAAGCGAAGTGAGGGCGGGCCACTTGTAAATAAATAAATGCGCCAGACAATCACACCAATCAACCTGGTCTCAAACTAGTGCAGCCCCTGTAATATGAATGCCAGGTGACAATAATTAACCGAAGTGATACCACTGCCTCACAGAAAACCGGCGTGAAGCAGCCCCTGTGCTGTGTTTCGCCGAGTGAGTGAAGGCACCGGAGGCCCACCCGGGGGGAAGGTGATAAAAGGTTGGCAGCGCACTTGTAACTCTACTGGTGTTGCAGGTGTCCATGAGCGGCGGCATTGCTTACCATCAGGTGATCCGCCTGCTCGTCTGCTACCTATCACATAAAAAAAAACTGGGGGCGTCAACCCAGAACACCCCGACCCAAGAAAATTTAGAAAATGTAGTTTCCTAAATTCACTTGAGCGGGTTCGAATTTGGAACCTTTGGCGCTTCGGGCGATAACCTTAGCCATTGCGCCATCGAGGCCATTAAAAACATATTTTCAAACTTAATTTTATGCTTTAAGCCACCATTGCTGCAAAGCTTCTACCTCATATCTGGAAGAGATCGCTATTCGCGATAAGACCGCCGATATTTGTAAATTACCATATTATCAAGTTCTGTAATATTTTGTGCAATAAAGAGTATCTATCTTGCCTTGCTTGAGCCACCATCGCGCATCGCTGCAAATCTTCAATAACTACATAGGCATCTTTTCTCCTCTCCAGCATACCCTCTTCAGAATGGAAGTACAGCAAGGTGGTCCCTCCAAAGCTGAGGCAGATTCCTCAGCGGAGTGTGATGCCCTCCAACATGTTCCGGAGGAGGGTCGACAATGACGTCACGCAGGTAACTTTATTGATAAAGTAAAGTAAAGTAAAGTAAAGTAAAGTAAACATTTATTGACCAACCAAAAACAGATACAACACGACAGTAGTAAGACACAGAATACATAATAAGAGGTAGGTAGATAAACGGAAAGGAACATTAAGTGCTTACATACATAGACAGATACATAGGTGGTCAATAAGGTCCAAACTCAGCATATGCTGCAGCTGCTTCATTGAAGCCACTGCAGCGCTGGTTTTCAGTTTGGACCTTGAGTGACGTTTTAAATGAAAGAGAATGAATGAATGACACGCACATGAAACAATACAACAGACTTACAACTGACAAACCAAATAAAATAACAAACAACAACAAGGACACTTAGAAAAAAATTGAGATAGTGGGAGTGCCACGCATCGTCAAAAATGGGCCAGCTTGACCGGGTTATACCTCGGCCTCACAGAAGACTGACATGAAGCATATAGTTATAAGTCATCTATACTAATTTTATAAAGAGATAACTTCTATAGACAACGACAAGGCTTATAGGTAAACCGAAAACACGAAACGCTTGCCCGATGTAATTGGACACAGCGCCATCTATTGGTTCATTTCTGAATTACGGTCCCGAAGCGAAGTGAGGGCGGGCCACTAGTTAATATATAAATCAATTGGCGGCCCAGTATCGTCGCGGTGTGGCCTTAATGTCTCGTTTGCGTTAGTGTACTCAGTTGTAAGCGATCTATTTTAGCTGCCAAAAAATCCGAGGACAAAAATCCACACTTTTCTTGTACCATTCCAGGTAGACTGCGGCCTACCCTCAACTAGGATCTTGCAGAAGAGGATCATTGGCGGCCGGGAAGCCAGGTTCGCGGAATTCCCTTGGCAGGCACATGTCAGGATATCCGAGTTCCAGTGTGGAGGTGTTTTGGGTAAGTTTTGAGATCATACTTATATTATAATCGTGAAAGTTTGTAAGTCTGGATTCATATTTTTCATTCAGAAAAGATAGATATGCTTTATTGCGCAGAAAAGAATACATGAGTGAAAACAACAGCCATAGACAGTACAATAAGGTGGTCGTATCGCTTGTAGCGATTTCTTCCAGACAACCTTTAGGTAGTAAGAGAAAACAGCGTGTTAGCAATGGGGGTAAGGCAGTGCAAAGAGATTGCTGAATGAAAATAAGAAGTACAGATACTTATATAATTATACATGACATACATAAATAATAATCAGACCTACATAAATATATACATACAAACAAAAATAAATAAGTAATCAATCATAAATACATAGCTTAAAACTTTCTATATGGATAAGTACAAATGACCAAAGAATAGACCACATATGAAGAAGAAGCAGGGATTCATTTAGGAAGTCAAGAAGAAAGTTTCTTGAGAAGCGCAAAGCTGGAGACCAACCCTATATAATAGGGTATCCACTAATTATTTTTTATGTATTAAATCGTAAGACCCCTCGATTTAAGAAAGATCGTTGAAATAATTAGTTGATGATTCTCATTTGAATTACCTGAGATATCACAACTTTAAGAGCACATATTTCGGGTTCAGGAACACAGCTAGGGTTTGTGATCACCAATCCGCATTAGGCAAGCGTGGTGATTAAGCCTAAACCCATCATAGCAGCGATGACTTGATATATATCATGGAGGCCTTTGCCCTGCAGTGGGTCAGTATATAGGCTGATACTTTACTTTTTTTCGTTCAAGTCAATTTAGGAAACTACATTTTCTAAATTTTCTTAGGTTTGGATTTTCTGGGTTGACGCTCCCAGTTAATTATAGTCTCCTGGTACTCATAGTGCAGGGATTACCCTAGTTTGAGACCAGGTTGATTGATGTAATATTTCACTACATCACATACATTGATCTGACTCTGAGATAGGTAGCTCAAGCACCTGTGTTACAGATATCAGAACCAACAGTGGGATTACAAATATATACGTATAATACTTTTCTTTTGTAAATACATACTTATAATACATAGAAAACACCCAGACCAATACAAACAGACATGTTCATGCACACAAATGTTTGTACTGTGCGGGGATCCCCGCAACCCTTGGCCCAGACGCAGCATTCACTACCACTGAACCAACCGGATCGTCATGATGTGATTGTGTAGCGCATTTATTTATTTATATTTACTATCATGAAATTGTCCCATTCCAGTGTCCCGGTGGTACGTGGCGACGGCAGCCCACTGCGTGTCCCGGGCGAGGCCGCGCGACATCGCAGTATGGCTGGGCGCGTTGGACACCACAGCTGGACTGGACACAGCTAGGAAACTTGGGTGAGGTTTACACAACATTGGTGGGACACAACCTCCACGGGAGAGCCACGCTTCGGTATAAATGGACCGGTGAAAGTGATACCATTGCCTCACAAAAGACCGGCGTGAAACAGCGCCTGCGCTGTGTTTCGTCGAGTTAGTGAGGGTGCTGGAGGCCTAACTGGGGGATACGGGGTTAAAGGTCGACAGCGCACTTGTGACTCCACTGGTGTTACGAGTGTCATCTGATGGTAACCGATTTCCGCCGCCCGTGGATACCCGTAATGCCAGTGAGGTCACTTACTCAGTAAAACACAGCCTTGGTAGGAAGATAGATAGATAGATAATCTTTATTGCACAACACATCGCTAATAGCGATCTCTTCCAGACAACCTTTGCGAGGGGGGACAAACAAGGGGTAAGGCAGTGCAGATCTTTTATGTAGGTAATAAGATAAATACATCATAATAAATATGTACATCAATGCATACTAGTGAATCAACACACCGATTTTCTATGAATTCTACGAATGGCTCTCCCACTGTTAATATATAAAGACTAACGTACTTATAAACACAAACGCCCTAATAACAACTGTGGTGATGCCTGTGTATTTGGAACGACTAACCTCCACCTTTTTTTCAGGGTCGTCCAAAAAATCCTTCACCCCCTCTTCCAGTTCCGTATGACGCAGCCTGACCGATACGACATCGCACTCCTCAAGCTATCTCGACCCATCACATTCATGAGCCACATCTTGCCAATCTGTCTGCCAGACCTGGACATGGAACTTAGGGAAGAAGTGGAGTGATCGCTGGGTGGGGGAAAACGGATACCAGCAATGGACATACTGGGACCAATTTGCTGAGATCGGCTACTGTGCCTATATTGAGTAAGTATCCATACTTCCATACTAATCTATACTAATATTATAAATGCGAAAGTAACTCTGTCTGTCTGTTACTCTTTCACGCGTAAACTACTGAACGGATTTAAATGGAATTGGTATACAGATGATCTAGACCCTGAGAAAGAACATAGGCTACTTTTTATTGCTAAAAGGGGGTTGTAAGGGGTTAAAAGGGGGGTAAAAAGTTACTTTTCCACGCGGACGAAGTCGCGGGCGGCCGCTAATAATAGATAAATATTATTTACTAGTGGCCGCCCGCAACTTCGTTTGCGTGAACATAAAGTTCACACAGACTCTTGGCTTAAAGATGAACAAACTTGGAACACCCTTTTTGCTCCATTAGGGGTTTAAGTTTGAAATATCCTTCCTTATAGGATCTCATCCAAAAATGCTCATCACATTTGACAATTTTCCATTCCATTTCATTCCATATTTGTTATAGTGGAGCTGGGCTTTTATAGTTCCAAACCAGATGTTCCATGATCTTTGATTTTTTTCATGGCATCATAAAATACTCATCAATCTGAACAACTTTTGTTAAAGTGCCATTGACCTACCCCTTATAGTTTAGCTGGGCTGTTGTGGTTCTACATCAAGGAGCCTGGTCTTCAAAATATAATATATCCTATAAGTTGCCCTGATATTACCGCTATACAATAAAAAAAGTTTCATTCGAATTGGTTCAGTAGTTTCCGAGATTAGCGCGAACAAACAGACAAACAGACAAACAGATAAACAGACAAACAGACAAACAGACAGACAAAAATTTTAAAAATCATTGATTCATGTTCTATTACTGTTTTTTAGTCGTCCTAAGTTATTTTGAGATAAATATCTTCAATGTACAGACACAGCTTTTTTACATTTTTATTATATGTATAGATATAGATAACCTGCAAGACCAGTATAATAGAACCCTGCAAGACCAGAAGAGTGTGCCAACCTTTAACCCCCTTTTCCCTCTATTGGGCCTCCCGTACCCTCATTACTTGACGAAACACAGCGTTGGCGCTGCTTCACGCCATGTAAGGCCGTTGTGTCACTCCGATCCAGCTGGTCCATTCATCAGTGTAGCTCTTCCACGCTAAAAGCTTTTATTTATTTAAACTTTATTGCACAAAATTTGTAACAATAGGCAAACTTAATGCCCAGGGGCATTCTCTACCAGTTAACCTTTGGGTCATGCAAGCTCAAGTCATGCAAGTTGGTCAAGCTTTCATCATCATCATCATCATAATTTCAGCTAATAGTCCACCCACTGCTGGACATAGGCCTCCCCCAAAGTTCTCCACACAGATCGGTCTTGTGCCACCCGCATCTAAGGGACTCCCGCGACCTTCACTAGATCGTCGGTCCACCTGGTGGGAGGCCTGCCACGGCTTCGGCCTCCACTCAAGGACCTATCCACCCCAACGGCCGTCTGTTCTCCTCGTAATGTGCCCTGCTCCTTGCCACTTGAGCCACGAAATTCTTTGGGCTATAAGCTTTATCTTTGTTCATTTCCAGGTACAGACCAGTGCATCACCTGGCACCAAAGCAAACAGATATCCGTTGAGATTCATTCGGAGATGATTTGTGCTGGACATTCAGATGGACACCAAGATGCTTGCTTAGGTAAATGTAGAAGAGTTATTGTACTGGGTGTATCTGTGAACATTTACATCCCTTTTACCACGTGTTCTATCAACCATTCTGAACAATTTGTTCAACAACGTTTCTAAATTCATCGAATTATTTGGACTCCCCATACAAAATGACCAATTCACGTGACCGACTTTGTATGAAAAGTTGAATAATATCTTTTATGCATTTCAAAAAATCATAGAACAAACAAAAGGTTGTTCAGAATGGTTCATAAAACACATGGTTAAAGGGATGTAAATGTTCACAGATAAGTACATCCTGTATTAGAGGTGGGCGTTGTATGAACGAACCGTTTACCTAAACTGTTTTTTGTACGTGAACGATTCAACTAGTTTATAGTTCACAGATAAACTAGTTTATTCGTCGACTGGTTGACGAGTCCGTTGT
Organism: Cnaphalocrocis medinalis; assembly: GCA_014851415.1. Taxonomy (NCBI): domain Eukaryota; kingdom Metazoa; phylum Arthropoda; class Insecta; order Lepidoptera; family Crambidae; genus Cnaphalocrocis; species Cnaphalocrocis medinalis. The sequence continues at coordinate 4,079,354 of CM026301.1, read as the reverse complement.
CGTGTCGCGAGCGTCTGGCCGTTCGTTCACGTTCACTAATCGTTTATGTGATGAAGTAGTCTTTTCGACGACGACGTAAACTAGTCGAAAATTAGACTGTTTTTTAAACTAGTTTATCGTCGACGGTAAACGACGGTCTCGTTGCGTCGACTGTAAAATCGTCGACGACCCACCACTATCCTGTATAAATAGGTATCATACCTACCCCTAATACAATCTTCTATATCTATATTCTATATTATTTATAATGAGATAACTTCTATACACAACGACAAGGCTTATAGGTAAACCGAAAACACGAAACGCTTGCGCGATGTAATTTAGCACAGCGCCATCTATTGGTTCGTTTCTGAATTACGGTCCTGAAGCGAAGTGAGGGCGGGCCACTAGTTTTCCAATAAAAACGTTTTATTTTATTCTTATTCCATTTATGACATTCCATTCCTTTCCATACCTTTATATTCATTTAAGACTGCCTTTGTTGTACATTACTCCCTGTAATAACTAGTTTCGAAGTTTTGAAGTATTGAAGAAATCATTAATACCAGTAATCAAATCGTATTTTTTTTAACAGGAGACTCTGGGGGGCCCTTGATAGTCCTCGACAATGGACGCTACTATCTCGTCGGGATCACGTCAGCAGGCTTTGGCTGCGGCGTCGACCATCAGCCCGGGATATATCACAACGTGAAGGTCACTGCTGGATGGATCAGGGGTGTTATCACGCCGCCTAACTACTAATATTCCAAATTGCTCTTAATAATTTAAAACTAAGTGCTAGAAGATTTGTATTGCTCTGGAAATCCGAAAACATCTTAACAATCATGGATATTTTTTGAGAAATTTAAATGCTTTCACAATTATGAGGTGTAGTTATAAATTAATCAAGGCATATTTTTGGTTTCCTCCATATAAAAAACTACTTGAAGATTTCTGGTGTTCTGGAAATCCGAAAATATCTCTGCAATCATGGAGAATTTTTGAGAAATTTTAATGTTTTCACAATATTGACGTGCACTTCTAAATGAGTGAAGGCATATTTTTTGGTTTCCTCTCCATAAAAAACTGCTAGAAGATTTCTGTAGCCTTACCATGAGTTTGAAATACTATCCTCGCTATCGAAAACTATCGCTTTGTCTCTTTCTTTGAAATGCATTAGAAAGAGACAGAGCAATTTGCTTATTTTACAAAAGTTGTTTTTTTAAATAATGCAAGTTAACGATTCCTACAATTTTTGGTGACGTTTTTCAAGATGGCAGCTAAGACAATGCGTTTTTTTTATTTTATTTTGGAAAGTACAAATGTAGCAAAAGCTCAGTACAAAAAGTAATAAGGTAACTAAAATCAATATTTATTTCGTTATTAATCTATTGGTTTGGTACCGCCATCTTGAACACGTATTTCAATATTATAGAAAAGCTAAAGATTATAATTGCTTTCTTGCCATTTGTATAGGACTGCCTATATCAAAATCGAAATAAATACATTTTATGTTAAGAAGGTAGGATATAAACAATTCGCTATTTTCTGAAACGTGTTACCATCATTCAGTTGGTCTGGTTCCCCTGTTAAACCCCTTATGGGGCTCTGTCTATATGTTAGACACCATATTTTGAACCTTATGTGTTGGAGATAAGGTCCAAAACCAATGAATTGTATTTATACCTACTGCCCATTAAGGGGTTAAAGGGTTGCGGAGGTCAGACGTGCGTCTCCTCATTGTAATTACCAGACTTTCTTAATCAGAATCACCTTGCAAGAATAAGGTACAGTTAACCACACATCAGGTTACCACAACGTGTCGAATTTCCTCATTTGATATTCAACCTAATGTGTATGAAGGTTAGACGAGAGTCGATTGAAGATATTTGACAGTTTTCTGTACTTTGATGTGTGGCTGTACGTACAAACGGCGTCACGTGAAGTTAACCTATTTGGACTTAAGACCGTCTTGTGCTATCGCATTCAGAGATGTTTATTTAAACCTTAAATTGTCACTGACTAAAAATATTGATCTTTTTAGGGTTCCGTAGCCAAAATGGCAAAAACGGAACCCTTATAGTTTCGTCATGTCCGTCTGTCCGTCTGTCCGTCTGTCCGTCTGTCACAGCCGATTTACTCGGAAACTATAAGTACTACAGTGATGAAATTTGATGGGAATATGTGTTGTATGAAACCGCTACAAAAATATGACACTAAATAGTAAAAAAAAGAATTGGGGGTGGGGCCCCCCATACATGTAACTGAGGGATGAAATTTTTTTTTTCGATGTACATACCCGTGTGGGGTATCAATGGAAAGGTCTTTTAAAATGATATAAAGTTTTCTAAAAAAACATTTTTCTTAAAGTGAACGGTTTTTGAGATATCAGCTCTCAAAGTCGTAAAAAGTATGTCCCCCCCCCCTCTATTTTTATAACTACGGGGTATAAAATTCTAAAAAAAATAGAGGTGATGCATGCTAATTAACTCTTTCAACGATTTTTGGTTTGATCAAAGTATCTCTTATAGTTTTTGAGATAGGTTGATTTAACTGTAATTTTGGTTAAGTTATTGGAAAAAGGCAAAATATCGGGAGAGTTTAGGCTCCATTCACCAGGTGTATAAATTGACATAATAAGTTATTATATTTGCTGCTACGGAACCCTTTGTGCGCGAGCCCGACTCGCACTTGGCCGGTTTTTTTAATAGATACAAAGGTTATCCATTATTAAGATAATGAGCATTAAAAGGTTAAATAAGTCTCTGTGTGCGTGCAGCACGAAGTCTGAGCACAGAATACTTAATAATACAAGGTACAGAAAACCCACTTCTAAAAACCGTTTATGGAAATAAAGACTCAGACTACTATAATGTAACGTTGAAATTCCGACAGACCAGCGTTCAACACCTACAAATATTTTTACCTAGAAGTGCGTTCTCTTTCTATCGCGTAACTCGTACCTTTTCTGACAATATCAGGGTTGTCTTCTTTATGAAAATAATATAATCTTAATATTAATAAATGCGTTGCTTCGTTGAGTGTTGGTAAAATCAGCCCAGATACCTAGATTGTGTTGTAGACTAGTACATACCTGGCTATAGCTTGCACTAACTTGACCTGACGTCGTATGTACTCTGAAACAGGAATCGAAGCGACGATCTTAAATGATACTGAGAATAGCCCTACTTTGTCAAGATTCCTAATTTTGTCTCTATTCTTTTTGATTTTGTTATTCAATTATTAAATAAGGGCACCCTGTATTTTATAACCTAACCTTGGCTGAATTTTGATCTCCTATTTATTTACTCGTATTTATTTATTGTTTGTGTGCAATTGTTGTATAATAAAATAGTCAAAATGTTATTTATTTGTTTTATTTTTTACCCCAAAGTCTATACTCTGATTCATAATCATGTAAAGTAGACAGACAGATGTCAATGTGTCATCCCCATACATTAGCACTCAATTTGACACATGCAAAATGTCAAAATGCATAGAAACTTGTCATTTTCATCTGTCAGTTTACTTTACATGATTATGAATCAGAGTATAGTCCACCTTCGATCTTCAAAATACCATAACATCTAGGTCAGGGTTTCTTAAAGTGGGGTCCATGGACCCCTTAGGGGTCCGTAGCATGAGTGTCAGGGGTCCGCAGAATCTCACAAGTCCACAATTTAACGTACCCATTGAGGCCAAACAACAGCATCCTTCTCACTAATTTAGTTTTGTTTTACCTAATTAAGTATTAGTGCCTAAGTGTAATAAACTACCAACAAAAAATTTTTTGTGCAATAAAACTTAATTACTACATAAAAGGTTTTTTTTCCTAAAATATTCTTTGACAGGGGTCCGTAGAGGTTTTTGAATTCAGTTAGTGGTCCGTGACGGAATAAAGTTTAAGAAACCCTGATCTAGGTAGATACTTTTTTATTCTGTCAATAAAGCTGTGAGATTTATTCTTGAGGAACTAATATTACAGAATTCCATATAATAGTATTATAACCAATGGGGCTACCATACTCTATGACTTTTTTTTTTAATGAGATAGGGGACAGACGAACAGACGGATCACCTGATGGTAAGTGATTACCGCCCATGGACACCCGCAACACAGAGGAGTCGCAAATGCGTTGCCGACCTATTAAGAAGGAATACGCTCGCTTTTTGAAGGTTTGTAGGTTGTATCGGTTCGGAAATACCGCTGGTGACAGTTCATTCCATAGTTTTGTAGTTCGAGGCAGAAAGTTTCTTACGTAAGCGACAGTGGCGCCATCAATTAATTTCATGTCCTTGATGCATTATACTGTCCCACAGGGCAAAGGCCTTCATCATAGAAATCGTACCTTACGTAAATATTCAAATTACTGTAATTATAATTTAATGATGACACAACGGTCCCTAATGACATGTAATTACGAAATTAATTATCATTACCTAATTAGGTTTTACTCATTCAATGCCAATGAAGGCTATCGCGTGTGATAAATCCGCTAGATGGCGTACTGTAGAACTGAGGTTCATCTACACGGTGATTGGTTAGTTTTGAAGTGAGATATCAAAATGTCACTAAACAACCATTGACGTTGAAGTTTGACCTTAGTCTAACAGTGCGCCACCTGGCGGATTTTTCACGGTGATAGGCCCCTTACCAGTCTCAAATCCTAAATCGAATCTTGAGGGTCCTTATCCGTGGGAGAGCCACGCTTCAGCTTAAATGTGCCGGCTCGACAGGTGCGATACCACGGCCTCACAGAAGACTGACGTGAATCAACACCGTTTGTCGAGTGAGTGAGGGTACCGAAGACCCAATTATGGGTTTAAAGGTTGGCAGCGCACTTGTGATTCCACTGTTCGTGCCTTGCTCTATAGTCAACAGCAAAAGTTGATGCAAAGTTTTAGTTGCTGTCAACTTCGGAACTTCTTTTTTTTTCGAATAATTATCGCTTACCATCAGGTCATCCGTCTGCTGGTCTGCCACCTATCTCTTAAACACAACTGGGAAACATCTGCAGCTGCTTTAGCTGTTGACTGTACGTATTTCTTCAATCGATTTTCACCTTAATTTCAAACAATTTTAGTTCAATATCATTTGAGGTAACATAATCTATGGTTCTCTGTACCTACATGAACTAACTTCTTTGTCCTATATACTAGTTATTACTGGAATAGGATATTAAATTTCTTTAGCTACATATGTATTAGATATATATTATCTTTACGTAATTTTCTTTCCTATCATTACGTTGATCAAAAGCTAAAGAAACATAATTGAATTTTTCTCACAAAAACAGAATATTACACGTAGCTTTTCGCGCTATCGTGTGAACGACTAATGTCCAAACCAGTTCATTCATCACTACAGTCAAAATTCAACTATATTACTATGTAAATAGACCTCATATTTACTGGAAACGTTTGCGTGAATAACTCAACCGGTCAGTCTACTTTTCTAAATGGGAATTTGAACTTTATAGTTTAAAATATAAGGTAGAAATTACAATGTGTTCTCGCTAAGTGGTGATAGTGAAACGTGCAGCAAATGTCAAACAACCACAGTCGGCAAAGTCGCGGCTGCGCGACGACGCATTCCAAATTCAAAATTTTAACTTTTCTCTTTATTCTAATCGCGCGTTTTTTACCAAAGAGTTTGTGTTTATTTTTGAAGTGCTGTGAACTTTTTAGTTTTAATAAGTGACAGTTGCAATGGCTGGGGAAACAAAAGTTTATTCTTTTTTATATGTTTGTGCTATGGCGTCGGTTCTGACGGCCAGACCTTGGGTGGTGAAGTGAAAGGATTTTTTTTATTGTTAAAAGTTGTATCACACTGTAGCAAGTTTATTGCAAAATATAAAATACTTTACTTTGCCAACTTTCTCCAAGGTAGGTAATTCTTAAACTTTATTGTTTCAACACATAAACGCTCTTCGTATCCCATCTCTATTGAAGATTTCTGTTTCTCAAGCTTATAACAATTGAATGAAAATAATAAGTACAGATACTTATAATTATACATGACATACTTAAATAATAATCAGACATACATAAATATATACATACAAACAAAAATAAATAAGTAATCAATCATAAATACATAGCTTAAAAGTTTCTATATGGATAAGTACAAATGACCAAAGAATAGACCACATATGAAGAAGAAGCAGGGATTCATTTAGGAAGTCAAGAGGAAAGGTTCTTGAGAAGCGCAAAGCTGGAGACCAACCCTATATGATAGGGTATCCAGTCCACTAATTATTTTTTATGTATTAAATCGTAAGACCCCTCGATTTAAGAAAGATCGTTGAAATAAGTAATTACTTAATGATTATCACTTGAATTACCTGAGATATCACAACTTTAAGTGATTGTTATCACCAATCCGCATTAGGCAAGCGTGGTGATTAAGCCTAACCCATCATAGTAGGTAGTGATAACTTGATTTCTATGATTGCGGTTTTTCGCCCAGCATTGGGATAGTATATAGGCTAATACTTTACTTTTTTTCGTTCAAGTCAATCTAGGAAACTACATTTTCTAAATTTTCTTAGATCTGGGTATTCTGGGTTGACGCTCCCAGTTAATTATAGTCTCCTGGTACTCATAGTGCAAGGGTTACCCTAGTTTGAGACCAGCCGGGCCAACATGCGCGCCACGAGATAATTTGTCAACACTCGTATTGTGTCGGCGCATGTTGGTTCTCGCTCACCTCACTGAGCGATGAGCAGGATAGAAGGATACGCTCTCGCGTACGAGAGTCGACAAAATTTTGTCGCGGTGCGCATGTTAGGTACAGCTTGATTAGTGTGATTGTCTGGCGCATTTATTTATTTTGTTTATTTATTTATATTTACTATCATGAAATTGTCCCATTCCAGTGTCCCGGTGGTACGTGGCGACGGCAGCCCACTGCGTGTCCCGGGCGAGGCCGCGCGACATCGCAGTATGGCTGGGCGCGTTGGACACCACAGCTGGACTGGACACAGCTAGGAAACTTGGGTGAGGTTTACACAACATTGGTGGGACACAACCTCCACGGGAGAGCCACGCTTCGGTATAAATGGACCGGTGAAAGTGATACCATTGCCTCACAAAAGACCGGCGTGAAACAGCGCCTGCGCTGTGTTTCGTCGAGTTAGTGAGGGTGCCGAAGGCCTAACTGGGGGATACGGGGTAAAAGGTCGACAGCGCACTTGTGACTCCACTGGTGTTACGAGTGTCATCTGATGGTAACCGATTTCCGCCGCCCGTGGATACCCGTAATGCCAGTGAGGTCACTTACTCAGTGAAACACAGCCTAGGTAGGAAGATAGATAGATAGATACTCTTTATTGCACAACACATCGCTAATAGCGATCTCTTCCAGACAACCTTGCGAGGGGGGACAAACAAGGGGGTAAGGCAGTGCAGATCTTTTATGTAGGTAATAAGATAAATACATCATAATAATACATACATAAATGCATACTAGTGAATCAACACACCGATTTTCTATGAATTCTACGAATGGCTCTCCCGCTGTTAATATATAAAGACTAACGTACTTATAAACACAAACGCCCTAATAACAACTGTGGTGATGCCTGTGTATTTGGAACGACTAACCTCCACCTTTTTTTCAGGGTCGTCCAAAAAATCCTTCACCCGCTCTTCCAATTCCGTATGACGCAGCCTGACCGATACGACATCGCACTCCTCAAGCTATCTCGACCCATCACATTCATGAGCCACATCTTGCCAATCTGTCTGCCAGACCTGGACATGGAACTTAGGGGGAGAAGTGGAGTGATCGCCGGGTGGGGGAAAACAGATACCAGCAATGGACATACTGGGACCAATTTGCTGAGATCGGCTACTGTGCCTATATTGAGTAAGTATAATAGATAAATATTATTTATAACCTGTAAGACCAGTGTAGAAACCTGCAAGACCAGAGAAACCTGCAAGACCAGTATAGAAACCTGCAAGACCAGTATAGAAACCTGCAAGACCAGTATAGAAACCTGCAAGACCAGTATAGAAACCTGCAAGACCAGTATAGAAACCTGCAAGACCAGAGAAACCTGCAAGACCAGTATAGAAACCTGCAAGACCAGTATAGAAACCTGCAAGAACAGTATAGAAACCTGCAAGACCAGTATAGAAACCTGCAAGACCAGTATAGAAACCTGCAAGACCAGTATAGAAACCTGCAAGACCAGAGAAACCTGCAAGACCAGTATAGAAACCTGCAAGACCAGCAGAGTGTGCCAACCTTTAACCCCCTTTTCCCTCTATTGGGCCTCCCGTACCCTCATTCACTTGACGAAACACAGCGCTGGCGCTGCTTCACGCCATGTAAGGCCGTGGTGTCACTCCGATCCAGCTGGTCCATTCATCAGTGTAGCTCTTCCACGCTAAAACGTAATTCTATAAGCTTTCTTCATCATCATTTCAGCCAATAGACGTCCACTGCTGGATAGCCTTCCCCAAAGTTCTCCATCTCCACATAGATCGGTTCTATGCTACCCGCATCCAAAGGATTCCCGCGACCTTCACTAGATCGTCGGTCCACCTGGTGGGAGGCCTGCCACGGCTGCGGCCTCCTGCACGCGGCCTCCACTCAAGGACCTATCCACCCCAACGGCCGTCTGTTCTCCTCGCAATGTGCCCTGCCCCTTGCCACTTGACCCACGAAATTCTTTGGGCTATAAGCTTTATTCTTTGTTTATTTTCAGGTACAGACCAGTGCATCACCTGGCACCAAAGCAAACAGATATCCGTTGAGATTCATTCGGAGATGATTTGTGCTGGACATTCAGATGGGCACCAAGATGCTTGCTTAGGTAAATGTAGAAGAGTTATTGTACAGGGTGTATCTGTGATTATTTACATCCCTTTTACCACTGTGGGAGAGCCACGCTTCGGCATGAATGGGTCAGCTCGACCGGAGTGATACCACTGCCTCATAGAAAACCGGCGTGAAGCAGCCCCTGTGCTGTGTTTCGCCGAGTGAGTGAGGGTACCGGAGGCAAACCCGGGATGGAAGGGAATAAAAGGTTGGCAGCGCACTTGTAACTCCACTGGTGTTGCAGGTGTCAATGAGCGGCGGCAATTGCTTACCATCAGGTGATCCGCCTGCTCGTCTGCTACCTATCACATAAAAAAAGCCACGTGTTCTATCAACCATTCTGAACAATTTGTTCAACAACGTTTCTAAATTTATCGAATTTTTTTGGACTCCCCATACAAAATGACCAATTCACGTGACCGACTTTGTATGAAAAGTTGGATATCTTTTATGCATTTCAAAAATCATAGAACAAACAAAATGTTGTCAGACATGGTTCATACACACATGGTTAAGGATGGAAATGTTCCCAGATAAGTACTTTATTTATATTATTTTAAAGTAAACTGACAGATGAAAATGACAAGTTTCTATCCATTTTGACATTTTGCATGTGTCAAATTGAGTGTAGATGTAGGGGGATGACATATTGACATCTGTCAGTTTACTTTACATGATTATGAATCAGAGTATAATAACCATTTTCCAATAATAACATTTTATTTATTCTATTCCATTCCTTTTTATTCCATTCCTTTCCATACCATTCTATTCATTTAAGGCCCCTTTGTTTACATTAAGCAATAATTAATAGGGTATTTGACTAATTTCGATATAGTAAAAAAATATTTATACTTTTCCAAAATACTGGTAAATGAGAACCAATGGCCAAACATTTTCAGTTAAAAATATAACGTCTAGCTGGTTTTATGAGCAGTCAAAGTTTCATGGGCAAGTCCATTTTTAAAGTATACAATTTAAAAAAAATAATTATATCATTGACTACCCGTACATTTTCCACCAACTTTTATTATGAAACCATTTACTTAAACGAAACATTTGATATAGCTACCAAACAAAATTTACTAGACGCGCATACAAGATACAAGCGTGTGACGTCACTTGCCTGTAGCCATTTGTATAGAGCGTTTTGGGCTTGCCCAAAATATGTGCTTTTAAAGTTGTGATATCTCAGGTGATTCAAATCAGAATCAAGCAATTCTTTCAATAATGTTTCTTAAATTGAGAGGTCTTTTGATTAAACCCATATTTTTTTTTTGTCAAATACCCTATTGCAAGAGTACTATAACTAGGTTCGAAGCATTGAAGAAATCATTGATTCCAGTACCTAATCAAATAGTATTTTTTAACAGGAGACTCTGGGGGGCCCTTAATAGTCCTCGACAATGGACGCTACTATCTCGTCGGGATCACGTCAGCTGGCTTTGGCTGCGGCGTCGACCATCAGCCCGGGATATATCACAACGTGAAGGTCACTGCTGGATGGATCAGGGGTGTTATCACGCCGCCTAACTACTAAAAGATTCCAAATTGCTCCTAATAAAAATCTAACTAAGTTAAATACTAGAAGAAATCCGAAAATATCTCTGTAATCATAGAGACTTTTGAGAAATTTGAATGTGTTCACAATTTTGAGGTGTACTTCTAAATTAATCAAGGCATATTTTTGGTTTCCTCTATATAAAAAACTACTAGAAGATTATTTTTTAGTGCTCTGGAATTCCGAAAATATCTCTGCAATCATGGAGACTTTGTGAGAAATTCAAAGGTTCTCAACATTTGGAGCTTTACAGTTTCTTTCAAATTTCTTTCTTTCAAACAGAAAGAGTACCTACTTAATGTACGTATTAATTTGCTTATTTACAAAAGGTGTTTTTTTAATAATATTGCAAGTTAATGATTCCTAAAATTTTGGGTACCTAGGTAATGTTTTTCAAGATGGCAGCTAAGATAAAGCGTTTTTTTTTTCATTTTGGAAAGTACAAATCTAGCAAAAGCTCAGTACAAAAAGTAATAAGGTAACTAAATCAATATTTATTTCTTTATTAATTCTACCGCCATCTTGAAAACGATATTTCAATAATATAGAAAAGCTAAATATTATAATTGCTTACTTGCCATTTGTATAGGGCTATCCTATATTAAAATCTAAATATATAAATCTTAAAATTAGGTAAGTCAGATTCGTGAATACGTAAAATAAACGCATGATTAAGTTGGTCTGGTTGGCTGTTAACGGGTTGCGAAGGTCAGACGTGCGTCACATCATTTTAATTAAGTACTAGACTGTGCGTCACATCATTTTAATTAAGTACTAGACTTTCTTAATCAGAATCACCTTGCAAGAACAAGGCACAGTCAACCACCCATCAGGTTACCACACAGTGTCGAATTTCCTCAATTGATATTCAACCTAATGTCTCATACACATTAGGTTGAATATCGATTAGATGAGAGTCGATTGAAGATATTTGACAGTTTTCTATACTTTGATGTGTGGCCGTACGTACAAACGGCGGTCACGTGAAGTTAACCTATTTGGATTTAAGACCGTCTTGTGCTATCGCATTCAGAGATGTTTATTTAAACCTTAAATTGTCGCTGACTAAAAATATTGATCTTTATTTTAATAGATACAAAGGTTATCCATTATTAAGATAATGAGCATTAAAAGGTTAAATGAGTCTCTGTGTGCGAGCAGCACGAAGTCTGAGGCAGAAATAAATATTGACACAGAAGGCTGACTGCCCACTAAGAGCTAAAAATATGTCATGTACTCACGCATGCGCACTAACGGGCAAAAACGCCTTTTCGACCACATTAATCCTAACTTATGACATAAGATTGTCAAACTGTCGAGGTCTATGGTAGAGGCCGCGCGCTTATGTACTCATGCCGGGCAACAACCGGGCAATAACCCTAGCATATGTCAACGAACTGTTTAATTCAAAATCAGGTCAAAGTCTAACTTCTGTGTCAGTCTTTATTTTGTGATCTGAGGCAGAAATCTTATTTTTGCTGTGCTGGAGGTGAAAAGGGCGGTAACTTGACCTGACGTCGTATGTACTCTGAAACAGGAATCGAAGCGACGACCTTAAAAGAAACTGAGAATAGCTCTACTTTGTCAAGATTCCTAATCAATATGTCTCTTTACTTTTTTATTTTGTTATTCAATTTATAAATAAGGACATCCTGTATTTTATAACCTAACCTTGGCTGAATTTTGATCTCCTATTTATTTACTCGTATTTATTTATTGTTTGTGTGCAATTGTTGTATAATAAAATAGTCAAAATGTTATTTATTTGTTTTATTTTTTACCCCAAACCCAAAGTCTATATTCTAATTCATAATCATGTAAAGTAAACTAACAGATGTCAATGTGTCATCCCCATACATTATCACTCAATTTGACACATGCAAAATGTCAAAATGCTTCATCTGTCAGTTTACTTTACATGATTATGAATCAGAGTATAGTCCACCTTCGATCTTCAAAATACCATAACATCTAGGTCAGGGTTTCTTAAAGTGGGGTCCACGGACCCCTTAGGGGTCCGTAGCATGAGTGTCAGGGGTCCGCAGCAGCTCACAAGTCCACAATTTAACGTACTCATTGAGGCCAAAAAAGAGCATCCTTCTCACTAATTTAGTTTGGTTTAACCTAATTAAGTATTAGTGCCTAAGTGTAATAAACTACCAATAAAAGATTTTTGTGCAATAAAACTTAATTACTACATTAAAGGTTTTTTTTCCTAATATATTCTTTGACAGGGGTCCGTAGAGGTTTTTGAATTCAGTTAGTAGTCCGTGACTGAATGAAGTTTCAGAAACCCTGATCTTTTTTTTTTATGGTATAGGTAGCAGACGAGCAGGCGGATCACCTGATGGTAAGCAATTGCCGCCGCTCATGGACACTTACAACACCAGTGGAGTTACAAGTGCGCTGGCACCTTTTATCCCCTTCCCCCCGGGTGGGCCTCCGGTACCCTCACTCACTCGGCGAAACACAGGACAGGGGCTGCTTCACGCCGGTTTTCTGTGAGGCAGTGGTATCACTCCGGTCGAGCCGGCCCATTCATGCCGAAGCGTGGCTCTCCCACAGTTATCTTAGTTAGTGAACTAAGTAGATACTTTTTTACTCTGTCAATAAAGCTGTGAGATTTATTCTTGAGGAACTATTACAGAGTTCCATATATTAAATAGTATTATAACCAATGGGGCTACCATACTCTATGACGTAAGCGACAGTTAATTTCATGCCCTTCTTGATGCATTATACCCGTGGTCGTCAAACTGCGGCCCGCAGACGTTATTTGTGCGGCCCGCGATATAGTAGATTTATTTAATTACTAGTCAACTACATATTCGTACTTATCAGAAATCAGTTTAGTGGTTTTTGAGTAGAGAAGTAATAGACATACATTTTCGCATTTATATGAATAGTGTGGACTTACTATGGATAAGTACCTATGCAAAAGCTCTTGAAACGCATATACTGCGGCCCGGGCCCTGATGTTCATATTGATATGTGTGGTGTGGTGGCCCTTGAAGAGTAAAGTGTGACGACCGCTGCATCATACTGTCCCACAGGGCAAAGGCCTTCATCATAGAAATCGTACCTTACGTAAATATTCAAATTACTGTAATTATAATTTAATGATGACACAACGGTCCCTAATGACATGTAATTACGAAATTAATTATCATTACCTAATGAGGTTTTACTCATTCGATGCTAATAGGTGCTATCGCGTGTGACAAATCCGCTAGATGGCGTACTGTAGAACTGAGGTTCATCTACACGGTGATTGGTTAGTTTCGATGTGAGATATCAAAATGTCACTAAACAACCAATGACGTTGAAGTTTGACCTTAGTCTAACAGTACGCCATCTGGCGGATTTTTCACGGTGATAGGCCCCTTACCAGTCTCAAATCCTAAATCGAATCTTGAGGGTCCTTATCCGTGGGAGAGCCACGCTTCAGCATAAATGTGCCGGCTCGACCACGACCTCCCAGAAGACCGACGTGAATTTTCGTGTACCGGAGACCCAATTAAGGGGAAAGGGGATTAAAGGTTGGCAGCGCACTTGTGATTCCACTGTAGAACCTTGCTCTATAGTCAGCAGCAAAAGTTGATGCACAGTTTTAGTTGCTGTTGACTTCGGAACCTCTTTTGCCTTCGGAATAATAATCGCTTACCATCAGGTGATCCGTCTGCTCGTATGTCACCTATCTCTCATAAGCACAACTGGGAAACATGGGCAGCGGCTTTTGCTGTTGATTGTACTTATTTCTTCATTCGATTTTCATCTTAATTTCAAACACTTTTTAGTTCAATATCATTTTAGGTAACATAATCTATGGTTCTCTGTACCTACATGAACTAACTTCTTTGTCCTATATACTAGTTATTACTGGAATAGGATATTAAATTTCTTTAGCTATGTATTAGATATATCTTTACGTAATTTTCTTTCCTATCATTACGTTGATCGAAAGCTAAAGAAACATAATTGAATTTTTCTCACAAAAACAGAATATTACACGTAGCTTTTCGCGTATCGTGTGAACGACTAATGTCCAAACCAGTTCATTCATCACTACAGTCAAATTTCAACTATATTTCTATGCATATAGACCTCATATTTACTGGAAACGTTTGCGTGAATAACTCAACCGGTCAGTCTACTTTTATAAAAAGGAATTTAAAGCTTTATAACTGCACTAATAAGGTAGATATTAGAATGTGTTCTCGATAAGTGGTGATAGTGAAACGTGCAGCAAATGTCAAACAACCACAGTCGGCAAAGTCGCGGCTGCGCGACGACGCATTCCAAATTCAAAATTTTTAACTTTTCTCTTTATTCTAATCGCGCGTTTTTTACCAAAGAGTTTGTGTTTATTTTTGAAGTGCGTGAACTTTTTAGTTTTAATAAGTGACAGTTGCAATGGCGGGAAACAAAAGTTTATTCTTTTTTATTGTTTGTGCTATGGCGTCGGTTCTAGACGGCCAGACCTTGGGTGGTGAGTGAAAGGATTTTTTTTATTGTTAAAAGTTGTATGCACACTGTAGCAAGTTTATTGCAAAATATAAAATACTTACTTTGCCAACTTTCTCCAAGGTAATTCTTAAACTTTATTGTTTCAACACAATAACGCTCTTCGTATCCCATCTCTATTGAAGATTTCTGTTTCTCAAGCTTATAACAATTAAATGAATATTTGATTAATGCAAGAAAATGGAATCTTAACATGTTTGAAGGCTAAATGACATATTAATATGCGTTTAGATAAATTACATTAGTAGTTAAGAGGTTTGTGTTGTGGTATCGTAGTGGTCGTCAACTGTCTTGTAAACGGGGGGTCGTAGGATCACATCTGAAACTCGAGATTTATCAAATTCGAATAACTTTATTTTTCTGGACTTAAAACACAAATATTATTAAATAACAAATAATCTATAGGTAAAAAAAACTTAAAAGTTGAGACCACTACCAGACATAGGTTTGTATACCTACCATACCTACCTACATTGTCGTGGTTCCAAAAAAAAGATTACACCTGCAACACCAGTGGTGTCCACAAGTACACTGCTTACCTTTTAACCCCCCCTTCCCCTGGATTGGGCCTCCTGTACCCTCACTCAGGAGGCGAAACAGCGCATGCACTGCTTCAAGCTGGTTTTCTGTGAGGACGTGGTATTACTCCGGTCGTGCCGGCCCATTCATGCCGAAGCGTCGCTCTCCCACTGTTAAACTCCATTTTCCGCACTGAGAAAGATTCTCTTTCGTTTCATTGTACGTGACGTGATGGGTCAAAAAATATATAATATACAAATCTGCATTATCAATGATGATGATGATATACGACAATCAATTTGATCACTTTCTCAAAACACCTATTAAGTGTCTGTGACTGGAAAGTGTGCGAATGCATCCGAACGCGTGAAGCGATCGCGCCTGGCTGACATTGGCAGAAATAATCGACGATTAAATGCTTGGCTGGGCTGGGGTGTTTGACCTTTTCGTATATTCTTAATTGTCATCATCAGCAACCCACGCTCGTCCACTGCTGGACATAGGTCTCCCCTATGCACGCCACCGCTCCCGATTTTTGGCCACTCTCATCCAGCTCACTCCAGCCAGCCTTCGAATGTCGTCATCCCATCTGTAGCAGGCGTCCAACACTACGTTACCGAGTCCGCGGTCTCCACTCAAGGAGCTTTATGGCTTCCAACGGTTGTCAGTTCTGCGGCTAATGTGACCAGCCCACTGCCACTTCAGTTTGCTAATTCGGTGGGCTATGTCGGTGACTCTGGTTCTCTGTCGGAATTAGTTATCTACTACTTATATTTTAGTAAGGTACATCGGGCGGCCAAATCTCAACTCTTTAGGGTAGATGTGTAAATTACTACCACCTAACTAACTATTAGAAGAGATTCAAGATTCATAGAACCGACTAAGGAAGTATGGATTATTCCACAATGAAACCTCGCTTAGCCTTCATCTCATCTGATGGCAAGGCTAAAGTGGATCGTAGAATGCCCAAAAATCCCCACTAACTGCCGCACATTAGGAACGTTAATTAAACCTTAATTGTCACTGAAGTCAAAAATTTTGCCCTTATTATAATGAACATAAAGTAAAGTATCAGCCTATATACTGTCCCACTGCAGGGCAAAGGCCTCCATCATAGAAATCAAGTCATCGCTACTATGATGGGATTAGGCTTAATCACCAAGCTTGCCTAATGCAGATTGGTGATCACAAACCCTAGCCACCTAGGGATTATTAAAGGTCTACCTTCAAATGTAATTGTTATGCAAGAGCGGTATCTCCTAACACAGGTGCCCATGTATCTAAATGGAGATTCCAATCACGTTATTTACTGTAAAATGTTATACCGAATAAAGTTTATTTATTATTTATTTATAAATACTTACAGTGAACAGAAACGCCCCGTTGGTCTAGTGGTTTAAGTACCGGGCCGTGATCACGGGGTCCCGGGTTCGAATCCCGGGTCGAGCAAAAAAATATGTTTCGAATTTTACGAACATAGCTCGGGTTTGTGATCACCGCACCGCATTAGGCAAGCGTGGTGATTAAGCCTAATCCCATCATAGTAGCGATGACTTGATTTCTATGATGGAGGCCTTTGCCCTGCAGTGGGATAGTAATACTTTACTTTACCTTATACTTACAGTCATCCAAACCCCAAAAGGGATAACAAACCTAAGTGTATAGTGAATCATGCGCAACAAACAGGTTTTACCACAGGCCTTAGTATTACTCACCTTCCTTGGCAGTATTAAAGGGGCAATAATAAACTTAGTGATACATTGACATAGGTCAGTATAGTCTGCCGCAAGGTAGTTTTTTTTTGTGATAGGTAGCACACGAGCAGGCGGATCACCTGATGGTAAGCAATTGCCGCCGCCCATGAACACATGCAACAAGTGCGCTGCTAACCTTTTATCCCCTTCCCTCCTGAGGGGCCTCCGGTACCCCCACTCACTCGGCGAAACACAGCACAGGAGCTGCTTCACGCCGGTTTTCTGTGAGGCAGTGGTATCACTCCGGTCGAGCCGACCCATTCATGCCGAAGCGTGGCTCTCCCACAGTTTTCGGTTTGTAGGTATAATAAGGTTTGCCGGTGTCTTTAGAATTTATCTCTTTATAAATAGTATGGATATGGATGGATATGGATTTTCGTGAAACCAATGCACTTTGAAAAAAATCCAAGAAAACCAACAAGCTTGCAATAAAAAAACAATAAAAACTATCAGTGTCCATTTCCGTGACTATAACGTACCTATCTACAGTGAAACTCAGTCTTTTGTATCGTTTAAAAAATGTGACTCTTAAATCGCCATCAACATTGTCCCAAATATCCAAAAACAACGCAAAATTATAATAATGACTAAACCGGGAACCCAACCCAAATACCCATCCATACCTATCGACGTACGCACTCGGCTCGAAAATGTCCCCGAGCGGAAAGACAAAGGTTTTCTGCAAAAATGAACCTTATATTTAAAGCGTTAAAAGCTATTTACAAAGTAAACTCTTAATGATAAAATAGTGTAAAGCGTAAAAATGAAGTTTTATGCAAAAATTAACCTTATATGTGAAGCGATAAAAGCTATTTATAATGTAAACCTTAATGATAAAATGGCAAAAATAAAGGTTTATGCAAAAATAAACCTTGTGCAGAGTTCGAAGGATCCATTTCAAATCTTTACTGATATGTCACCAAGCGTAGCAATAGGGAAGGTATTTTATAACCGAAACTGAAACCAAATCAAGAAATTTCTTTTTCTTGATATTTTTTTTTCATCATTGGATAATTTTATTGGTAACTAGTGGCCCGCCCTCACTTCGCTTCGGGACCGTAATTCAGAAATTAACTCATAGATGGCGCTGTATTCAATTACATCGCGCGAGCGTTTCGTGTTTTCGGTTAACCTATAAGCCTTGTCGTTGTCTATAGAAGTTATCTCTTTATAAATAGTATAGATAAACGTGGGACAGCCACGCTTCAGCATGAATGGGCCAGCTCGACCAGAGTGATACCACAGCTTGACAGAGCTAAGGAGTGGACCTGCCGAGGTCTGTTTTTCCCGACCACTATAATCTGGACATATTTAAGGCAAAAGTGAAGAAGCATCTAAGGCAAACGCGTGTCATCCTAGACCTCATCGTCACTTACCATCAGGTGCGATTGTGGTCAAGCATTGACCTATAGATTGATAAAAAAAAACAGTTACTCCACTATTTATAGCATACTAGCGGCCGCCCGCGACTCCGTCCGCGTGGAAAAGTAACTTTTTACCCCCCCTTTCAAGCCCCTACAACCCCCTTTTCGCAATAAAAAGTAGCCTATGTCCTTTCTCAGGGTCTAGATTATCTGTATGCCAAATTTCATTTAAATCCGTTGAGTAGTTTTGGCGTGAAAGAGTAGCAGACAGACAGACAGACAGAGTTACTTTCGCATTTATAATATTAGTATGGATAAAATAAAATAAAATAGCTCATAAAATATTAACTCTAACTTGCAAATATATTTAAACAAAGTACCGAATAATTTTATCACCGAAACCCGAAACTGTCTTTCCAAAAACCGCAACTCGCCCATCACTAGCTAACATTGTTATTCAAAAACTATCTTTATCTCTATTGTTTTAAAGGCCCCGATGATTTCACTAATAACTGTAAACCCATTGTTTTATATGGAATGATAGCTAACGACGCAAGTATACAAACTATTAAATATCTCTTATACGGGTAATGGCGTAGGTTGTTATAAAACCGCAAGTTTCCGTTTAACCAGCCTATGTACAGACAACCACACATCAGGTTACCACAACCTGTAAAATTTCCTCAATAGATACTGAACTTAATGTGTTTGACAGTAAGATATCAATCTAATAAAGAGATTTGACAGTTTTGTATACTTTGATGCGTGGCTGTATGTACCATAATATGGGGACCAGATTTTAGAATAGAATGAAGATTAGAATAAAATAGTTTATTTTTAATATAATAGTAGATTTTGAACTTTATGCAGTTTCAATAAGGTTGAAAACCTAATAAAAAAGATATCTAGTTTTCTTGGGTAAGGGTTAAGTGTCTTTATTTATTTATTTATTTATTAAGGACAGCCAACAAAACGATCACTTAAATAACATGATTCATAGTCTTGTACCAATATAGGTGCTAAAGTGACGCCTTAATTACAGGCTGCCACGACATGCATAATATAAACAAAATATATATCTAGGTAGGTATATGCCACCGTAATACTGTGGCAACTGCAGTAGCCCTGCGACATAATACGACTGTGTCATTACCTTTCTTGTATCAGCCTAATACTGTCCCACTGCAGGACAAAGGCCTCCATCATAGAAATCGATATCGATTTAAAAGTGCTTAATGTAAATTTTTTTAAATGTGTCTTTATCGTTTTGTGATGTGCTAACCTATATCTATTATACTATTATAAGGAGATAAATTCTATAGAACTCGACAAACCTTATATACTACTAGCGGCCGCCCGCGACTCCGTCCGCGTGGAAAAGTAACTTTTTACCCCCCCTTTCAAGCCCCTACAACCCCTTTTCGCAATAAAAAGTAGCCTATGTCCTTTCTCAGGGTCTAGATTATCTGTATGCCAAATTTCATTTAAATCCGTTGAGTAGTTTTGGCGTGAAAGAGTAGCAGAACAGACAGACAGAGTTACTTTCGCATTTATAATATTAGTATGGATAAAATAAAATAAAATAGCTAATAAAATTAACTCTAACTTGCAAATATATTTAAACAAAGTACCGAATAATTTTATCACCGAAACCCGAAACTGTCTTTCCAAAAACCGCAACTCGCCCATCACTAGCTAACATTGTTATTCAAAAACTATCTTTATCTCTATTGTTTTAAAGGCCCCGATGATTTCACTAAAACTGTAAACCCATTGTTTTATATGGAATGATAGCTAACGACGCAAGTATACAAACTATTAAATATCTCTTATACGGGTAATGGCGTAGGTTGTTATAAAACCGCAAGTTTCCGTTTAACCAGCCTATGTACAGACAACCACACATCAGGTTACCACAACCTGTAAAATTTCCTCAATAGATACTGAACTTAATGTGTTGACAGTAAGATATCAATCTAATAAAGAGATTTGACAGTTTTGTATACTTTGATGCGTGGCTGTATGTACCATAATATGGGACCAGATTTTAGAATAGAATGAAGATTAGAATAAAATAGTTTATTTTAATATAATAGTAGATTTTGAACTTTATGCAGTTTCAATAAGGTTGAAAACTAATAAAAAAAGATATCTAGTTTCTTGGGTAAGGGTTAAGTGTCTTTATTTATTTATTAAGGACAGCCAACAAAACGATCACTTAAATAACATGATTCATAGTCTTGTACCAATATAGGTGCTAAAGTGACGCCTTAATTACAGGCTGCCACGACATGCATAATATAAACAAAATATATATCTAGGTAGGTATATGCCACCGTAATACTGTGGCAACTGCAGTAGCCCTGCGACATAATAACGACTGTGTCATTACCTTTCTTGTATCAGCCTAATACTGTCCCACTGCAGGACAAAGGCCTCCATCATAGAAATCGAGGTATCGCTACATGATTGGATTTTCATGACTTCCTTGATTCATTATACACCGTTAAATGTTAGTTTTTCTAATGCCGAAGACATAATAACATAATACAAATAC
>CM026301.1:3862527-4058166 GCA_014851415.1 Cnaphalocrocis medinalis | reverse complement strand
ATACCGAAGCGAAGCGAGGGCGGGCCACTAGTACCTACTACTTATAAAAGAGATAACTTCAATAGACAACGACAAGGCTTATAGGTAAACCGGAAACACGAAACGCTTGCGCGATGTAATTGGACACAGCGCCATCTATTGGTTCATTTCGGAATTCCGGTCCCGAAGCGAAGAGAGGGCGGGCCACTAGTGATAAATAATTATAAACGTGAAAGTTTGTAAGTAAATAGTTTTGTGGTATGAGGAAGAAAGTTTCTTGAGAAACGCATAGCAGGCATGACGAATTATTTTTAATTTGTTATGCCATCGTAAGATTCCTCAATCACAAAAACATAATTTTTACTTACTTACTTTGATGTCTTAAAAATTTCCCGAGATATCATCATCATCATCATCATTTCAGCCAATAGACGTCTACTGCTGGACATCCTCCCCCAACGTTCTCCACACAGATCGGTCCTGTGCCACCCGCATCCAAGGGACTCCCGCGACCTTCACCAGATAGTCGATCCACCCGAGATATCACGATTTGAAAATTACAGTTTTGAACTTGATCAAAAACGCTGCATATAAAATCGTACCTACGTCATCTCTATGTATATCCCATCTATGTAGCCTAAACCCATTATAGTTGAATCTAACTTGATTTCTATAATGGAGGCCTTTGCCCTGCAGTGGGACAGTATATAGGCTGATACTTTACTTTTTTTTCGGTCAAGTCCATTTAGGAAACTACATTTTCAAATTTTTCTTAGGTTTGGATTTTCTGGGTTGACGCTCCCAGTTAATTATAGTCTCCTGGTACTCATAGTACAGGGGTTGCCCTAGTTTGAGACCAGGTTGCTTGGTGTGATTGACGAGTGCATTTATTTATTTCTATTTACTATCATGAAATTGTCCCATTCCAGTGTCCCGGTGGTACGTGGCGACGGCAGCCCACTGCGTGTCCCGAGCGAGGCCGCGCGACATCGCAGTATGGCTGGGCGCGTTGGACACCACAGCTGGACTGGACACAGCTAGGAAACTTGGGTGAGATTTTACACAACGTTGGAGGCAAACAAGCAACTACCGCACCTGTGGACGCCTGGGGGGCAATTCTCGTGCTATCGACATTGAAGTCGAATTTGGAGATTTCATACATTCGCCCGTACAAAGAATTGCCTCCCTGCATCTGAACTCAAAGGTTGGCAACACACTTGCGACTCTACTTTTTGATAATTGCTTACCAATCTTACCATCAGGTGATACGTCTGCTTGTCTCCCTTCTTTCGACAGAAAGGATAGTCTTGCAACGTAAGCGCTCGTCTACAGTTCACAGCAGCACACTTCAGTATACAGCTAACGTGCCCAAAACATTTTTTAAGGAAATGGTACGATACGACACGTCATCGAAGGTGCATCGTGCTGAGTATTAGCGTAATCCTAGCGTGGCTACGATACTTTAACGTTACGATACTTTAACGTTACGATACTTTAACGTTACGATACTTTAACGTTACGATACTTTAACGTTACGATTTCTTGAAACATTTGCTAGGCTTACTGATGGAAAGCGTCGATGAGTTCTTAAGATGATACGTGATGTTGAAACGACTAACCTCCGCCTTTTTTAACGTAGTTAGTTTAGGCAATGTAAAAATCTGCTTTAGTATAATCATTAAGTTCTTTTTGTATTGTAATGCTATCTGCCCATATTTTTACTGAATAAACCTTCTTTTTTCAGGGTCGTCCAAAAAATCCTGCACCCCCTCTTCCAGTTCCGTATGACACAACCAGACCGCTACGACATCGCACTCCTCAAGCTATCCCGACCCATCACATTCATGAGCCACATCTTGCCCATCTGTCTGCCAGACCTGGACATGGAACTTAGGGGAAGAAGTGGAGTGATCGCTGGGTGGGGGAAAACGGATACCAGCAATGGACATACTGGGACCAATTTACTGAGATCGGCTACTGTGCCTATATTGAGTAAGTATCCATACTAATATTATAAATGCGAAAGTAACTCTGTCTGTCTGTTACTCTTTCACGCGAAAACTACTGAACGGATTTAAATGAAATTTGGTATACAGATGATCTAGACCCTGAGAAAGAACATAGGCTACTTTTTATTGCTAAAAGAGGGTTGTAAGGGGTGAAAAGGGGGGTAAAAAGTTACTTTTCCACGCGGACGAAGTCGCGGGCGGCCGCTAGTAAAAGATAAATATAATAAATGCGAAAATAACTGTGTCTGTCTGTTACTCTTTCACGCCAAAGAATGTATGAATGTATTTGAATGAAATTTGGTATTACAGATGGTCTAGACCCTGAGAAAGAACATAGGCTGCTATTTATTGCGAAAATGGGGTTGTAAGGGTTTCAACCTGTAATAAACAACTAGTAATACATACCTAAATGCAATTCACATTCAGGCGGATTGTAGAAGCAATTGCCACCGCCCATAGACACCTGTAAGACCAGTAAAGTCACAAATGTGCCAACCTTTAACCCCCTTTTTCCTCCATTGGGCCTCCGGTACCCTCACTCGACCAGACAGCACAGGCACTGCTTCACGCTGGTCTTCTATGAGGCCGTGGTGTCACTCCAGATAGCCCATTCATTCCAAAGTGTATCTCTTCCACGCTAAAACGTAATTCTATAAGCTTTCATCATCATCATCATTTCAGCCAATAGACGTCCACTGCTGGATAGCCTCCTCCAAAGTTCTCAACATAAATCGGTTCTATGCCACCCGCATCTAAAGGACTCCCGTGACCTTCACTAGATCGTCGGTCCACCTGGTGGGAGGCCCGCCACGGCTGCGGCCTCCACTCAAGGACTTTCCACCCCAACGGCCGTCTGTTCTCCTCGCAATGTGCCCTGCCCAGTGCCACTTGAGCCACGAAATTCTTTGGGCTATAAGCTTTATCTTTGTTATTTTCAGGTACAGACCAGTGCATCACATGGCACCAAAGCAAACAGATATCCGTTGAGATTCATTCAGAGATGATTTGCGCTGGACATTCAGATGGACACCAAGATGCTTGCTTAGGTAAATGTAGAAGAGTTATTGTACAGGGTGTATCTGTGATCATTTACATCCCTTTTACAAAGTGTTCTATCAACCATTCTGAACAAATTGTTCAACAACGTTTCTAAATTCATCGATGTTTTTTGGACTCCCCATACAAAATGACCAATTCACGTGACCGACTTTATGCATTTCAAAAATCATAGAACAAACAAAATGTTGTTCAGAATGCTTCATAAAACACATGGTTAAAGGTCGTCGCTTTTGTGACGCAGCTAAGCCAGCGAGATTAATTTTGGCGGCACAATGAACCAGTTTATAGTCAATACCACAGCTCTTAATAAGTATCGGTTGCAATGTCTGTGTGTGGATGTAAATGTTCACAGCTACACGTGTATAAAAAGGTACACATAATAACCGTTTTTCCAATAAAAACATTTTATTTTATTCTATTCCATTTATGCCATTCCATTCCTTTCCATACTTTTATATTCATTTAAGGCCGCCTTTGTTGTACATTACTCCTGTAATAAAGTTTCGAAGTCTTGTAGGCCTAACATGAGCACCGCGACAAAATTGTGTCGACTCTTCGCGAGAGCGCATCCTTCTATCCCGCTCATCGCTCAGTCAAGTAAGCGAGACGCAACTTGCGCCGACAAAATACGAGTGTCGACAAATTATCTCGCGGTGCGCATGTTAGAAGTATTGAAGAAATCATTGATTCCAGTAATCAAATCGCATTTTTGCAGGAGATTCCGGGGGACCTTTAATAGTCCTCGACAATGGACGCTACTATCTCGTCGGGATCACGTCAGCTGGCTTTGGCTGTGGCGTGGACCATCAGCCCGGGATATATCATAACGTGAAGGTCACTGCTGGATGGATCAGGGGTGTTATCACGCCGCCTAACTACTAAAAGATTCCAAATTGCTCTTAATAATTTAAAACTAAGTGCTAGAAGATTTGTAGTGCTCTGGAAATCCGAAAACATCTTAACAATCATGGATATTTTTTGAGAAATTTGCTTTCACAATTATGAGGTGTAAGTACTTTTAAATTAATCAAGGGCATATTTTTGGTTTCCTCTCTATAAAAAACTACTATAAAGATTTCTGGTGTTCTGGAAATCCGAAAATATTTCAGAAATCATGGAGATTTTTTAAGAAATTATAATGTTTTCACTATTTTGAGGTGCATTTCTAAATGAGTGAAGGAATATTTTTTGTTTCCTCTCTTTAAAAAACTACCATAAGTTTTCTGATGCTCTGGAAATCGTAAAATATCTCAGTAATGAGAGAGATGGAGACTTTTGAGAAATTTAAATGTTTTCTACATTTGGAGATGAAAGCTTTACAGTTTCTTTCAAATTTCTTTCTTTCAAACAATAAAGAGGTAGGTACCTACGTATTAATTTGCTTGTTTTACAAAAGGTGTTTTTTTAATAATATTGCAAGTTAATGATTCCTACAATTTTTGGTAACGTTTTTCAAGATGGCGGCGGTATATAGATAATCCATTTTTTCATTTTGAAAAGTACAAATCTAGCAAAAACTCAGTACAAAAAGTAAAAAGGTAAGTTAGGTAACTAAAACAAGATTTCTTTTAATCATCTATTGGAACCGCATCTTGAAAACGATATTTCAATATTATAGAGAAGCTAAATATTAAAGTTGCTTTCTTGCCATTTGTATAGGACTGTCCTATATCAAAATCGAAATAAATAAATTTTATGATAGGAAGGAAGGATATAAACAATTCGCTGTTTTCTGAAACGTCATGATTCAGTTGGTCTGGTTCCCCTGTTAAAGGGTTGCGGAGGTCAGACGTGCGTCTCTTCATTGTAATTACCAGACTTTCTTAAACATAATAATCTTGCAAGAATAAGATACAGTTAGCCACACATCAGGTTACCACACCACAACCTGTAAAATTTCCTAAATTGATATTCAACTCAATGTGGATGACAGTAAGATGGAATTCGGTTGAAGAAATATGACAGTTTTGTGTAGGTACTTTGATGTGTGGCTGTACGTACAAACGGCGTCACGTGAAGTTAACCTATTTGGATTTAAGACCGTCTTTTGCTATCGCATTCAGAGATGTTTATTTAAACCTTAAATTGTCGCTGACTAAAAATGTTGATCTTTATTTTAATAGACACAAAGGTTATCAATTATTAAGATAATGAGCATTAAAAGTCTCTGTGTGCGTGCAGCACGAAGTCTGAGCACAGAATACTTAATAGTACAAGGTACAGAAAACCCACTTCTAAAAACCGTTAATGGAAATAAAGACTCAGACTACTATAATATAACGTTGAAATTCCGACAGACCAGCGTTCAACACCTACAAATATTTTATACCTAGAAGTGCGTTCTCTTTCTATCGCGTAACTCGTACCTTTTTTGACAATATCAGGGTTGTCTTCTTTAAGAAAATAATATAATTTTAATAGTAATAAATGTGTTGCTTCGTTGAGTGTTGGTAAAATCAGCCCAGATACCTAGATTGTGTTGTAGTACATAACTGGCTATAGCTTGTACTAACTTGACCTGACGTCGTAAGTACTCTGAAACAGGAATCGAAGCGACAACCTTAAATGAAACTGGGAATAGCCCTACTTTGTCAAGATTCCTAATCAATGTGTCTCTTTACTTTTTTATTTTATTATCCAATTTATAAATAAGGACATCCTGTATTTTATAACCTTACCTTGGCTGAATTTTGATCTCCTATTTATTTACTCGTATTTATTTATTGTTTGTGTGCAATTGTTGTATAATAAATAGTCAAATGTTATTTATTTGGTTTTATTTTTTACCCCAAAGTCTAGATACTCTGATTCATAATCATGTAAAGTAAACTGACAGATGTCAATGTGTCATCCCCATACATTATCACTCAATTTGACAAGATGGAAAATGTCAAAATGCATAGGAACTTGTTATTTTCATGTGTAAGTTTACTTAACATGATTATGAATCAGAGTATAGTCCACCTTCGATCTTCAAAATACCATAACATCTAGGTCAGGGTTTCTTAAAGTGGGGTCCATGGACCCCTTAGGGGTCCGTAGCATGAGTGTCAGGGGTCCGCAGCAGCTCACAAGTCCACAATTTAACGTACCCATTGAGGCCAAACAACAGCATCCTTCTCACTAATTTAGTTTTTTTTTACCTAATTAAGTATTAGTGCCTAAGTGTAATAAACTACCAACAAAAGATTTTTTTGTGCAATAAAACTTAATTACCTACTACATAAAAGGTTTTTTTTCCTAAAATATTCTTTGACAGAGGTCCGTAGAGGTTTTTAAATTCAGTTAGTAATCCGTGACTGAATAATGTTTAAGAAACCCTGATCTAGGTAGATACTTTTTAACTCTGTCAATAAAGCTGTGAGATTTATTCTTGAGGAACTATTACAGAGTTCCATCCATACTAATATTATAAATGCGAAAGTAACTCTGTCTGTCTGTCTGCTACTCTTTCACACCAAAACTACTCAACGGATTTAATGAAATTTGGTATACAGATAATCTAGACCCTGTGAAAGGACATAGGCTACTTTTTATTGCGAAAAGAGGGTTAAAAGGGGGTAAAAAGTTACTTTTCCACGCGGACGGAGTCGCGGGCGGCCGCTAGTAGTATTATAATAACCAATGGGGCTACCATACTCTATGACGTAAGCGGCAGTGGCGCCATCAATTAATTTCATGTCCTATGCATTATACTGTCCCACAGGGCAAAGGCCTTCATCATAGAAATCGTACCTTACGTAAATATTCAAATTACTGTAATTATAATTTAATGATGACACAGCGGTCCCTAATGACATGTAATTACGAAATTAATTATCATTACCTAGTGAGGTTTTACTCATTCAATGCCAATGAAGGCTATCGCGTGTGACAAATCCGCTAGATGGCGTATTGTAGAACTGAGGTCCATCTACACGGTGATTGGTTAGTTTTGATGTGAGATATCAAAATGTCACTAAACAACCAATGAAGTTGAAGTTGAACCTCAGTCTAACAGTACGCCATCTGCCGGATTTTTCACAGTAATAGGCCCCTTACCAGTCTCAAATCCTAAATCGAATCTTGAGGGTCCTTATCCATGGGAGAGTCACGCTTCAACATAAATGTGCCGGCTCGACTGGCGTAATACCACGGCCTCACAGAAGACTTACATGAATCAACACCGTTTGTCGAGTGAGTGAGGGTACCGAAGTCCCAATTATGGGTTTAAAGGTTGTTTAAAGGTTGATGCACAGTTTTAGTTGCTGTTGACTTCGGAACCTCTTTTGCCTTCGGAATAATAATCGCTTACCATCAGGTGATCCGTCTGCTCGTCTGCCACCTATCTCATAAACACAAACTTGGGAAATCATGTGCAGCTGCTTTTGCTGTTGATTGTACTTATTTCTTCAACTGATTTTCACCTTAATTTCAAACACATTTAGTTCAATATCATTTGAGGTAACATAATCTATGGTTTTCTGTACCTACATGAACTAACTTCTTTGTCCTATATACTAGTTATTACTGGAATAGGATATTAAATTTCTTTAGCTATGTATTAGATATATCTTTACGTAATTTTCTTTCCTATCATTACGTTGATCAAAAGCTAAAGAAACATAATTGAATTTTTCTCACAAAAACAGAATATTACACGTAGCTTTTCGCGCTATCGTGTGAACGACTAATGTCCAAACCAGTTCATTCATCACTACAGTCAAAATTCAACTATATTTCTATGTAAAATAGACCTCATATTTACTGGAAACGTTTGCGTGAATAACTCAACCGGTCAGTCTACTTTTCTAAAAAGGAATTTAAAGCTTTATAACTGCACGAATAAGGTAGATATTAGAATGTGTTCTCGCTAAGTGGTGATAGTGAAACGTGCAGCAAATGTCAAACAACCACAGTCGGCAAAGTCGCGGCTGCGCGACGACGCATTCCAAATTCAAAATTTTTAACTTTTCTCTTTATCTAATCGCGCGTTTTTACCAAAGAGTTTGTGTTTATTTTTGAAGTGCGTGAACTTTTTAGTTTTAATAAGTGACAGTTGCAATGGCGGGAAACAAAAGTTTATTCTTTTTTATTGTTGTGCCATGGCGTCGGTTCTAGACGGCCAGACCTTGGGTGGTGAGTGAAAGGATTTTTTTTATTGTTAAAAGTTGTATGCACACTGTAGCAAGTTTATTGCAAAATATAAAATACTTACTTTGCCAACTTTCTCCAAGGTAATTCTTAACCTTATTGTTTCAACACAATAACGCTCTTCGTATCCCATCTCTATTGAAGATTTCTGTTTCTCAAGCTTATAACAATTAAATGAATATTTGATTAATGCAAGAAAATGGAATCTTAACATGTTTGAAGGCTAAATGACATATTAATATGCGTTTAGATAAATTACATTAGTAGTTAAGAGGTTTGTGTTGTGGTATCGTAGTGGTCGTCAACTGTCTTGTGAACGGGGGGTCGTAGGATCACATCTGAAACTCTAGATTTATCAAATTCGAATAACTTTATTTTTCTGGACTTAAATTAAATAACAAATAATCTATAGGTAAAAAAAACTTAAAAGTTGAGACATAGGTTTGTATACCTACCATACCTACCTACATTGTCGTGGTTCCAAAAAAAGATTACCGCCGCCCAAGGACACCTGCAACACCAGTGGTGTCACAAGTACACTGCTTACCTTTTAACCCCCCCTTCCCCTGGATTGGGCCTCCGGTACCCTCACTCACGAGGCGAAACAGCGCATGCACTGCTTCAAGCTGGTTTTCTGTGAGGACGTGGTATTACTCCGGTCGTGCCGGCCCATTCATGCCGTAGCGTCGCTCTCCCACTGTTAAACTCCATTTTCTGCACAGAGAAAGATTCTCTTTCGTTTCATTGTACGTGACGTGATGGGTCAAAAAATATATAATATACAAATCTGCATTATCAATGATGATGATGATATACGACAATCAATTTGATCACTTTCTCAAAACACCTATTAATAAGTGTCTGTGACTGGAAAGTGTGCGAATGCATCCGAACGCGTGAAGCGACGCGCCTGGCTGACATTGGCAGAAATAATCGACGATTAAATGCTTGGCTGGGCTGGGGTGTTTGACCTTTTCATACATTCATACTATTTGTAAAGAGATAAATTCTGTAGACGATGACAAACCTTACGTACAAACTGAAAAAGGGAAACACTAGCGCGAAGCGATCAACGCCCAGCGCCATCTATTGGAACACAGTGGAACTACTGTTCCGAAACGAAGTGAGGGTGGCTAGTTTTATAAATAAATTCACATAGCATCTCATACATTGACCTGACTCCGTATCCGTACTGTAGCTTAAGCACTTGTGGTAGGTACAGATATCAGACAACAGAGGATCACAAATATAATAAGTACTTAAATACATCCTATAACACCCAGATACTGAACCAATATAAGTATTTATCACACGAATGTTTGTCCGTTGAAATCGAAAAACTCTGGTATGTAAAATTTTTCTTCAGGTAAAAATAATTTCACAAATGTTCGTTTCGCAAACGAACAGTGCTGGATCGCCAACCATCAAGATGATGAGGATGGAATGACAGCCGCTTGCGTGTGGTTCGATGTAAGAATACCTACAACCGCGTTTATGCTAACCTGTTATGGGACCACCTTTG
This sequence comes from Cnaphalocrocis medinalis, assembly GCA_014851415.1. NCBI lineage: Eukaryota > Metazoa > Arthropoda > Insecta > Lepidoptera > Crambidae > Cnaphalocrocis > Cnaphalocrocis medinalis. The sequence goes on along the minus strand of CM026301.1, from coordinate 4,048,464 downwards.
AATGGTGGCCTACCAAACAAAAAGAGAATAAAAATCATAAAAATCCATTGATAATAGGCGGCGAAATCGAGTAACATACATAAGTACAAAAAAAAACATACGGGTCGAATTGAGAACCTTCCTACTTTTTGAAGTCGGTTGATTTTTCTGATTCTCATTAGAAGGGATTTGAGGTTCACAGAACCTACTAAGGAAGTATGGATTATTCCACAATGGAACCAAGCTTAGCCTTCATCTCATCTGATGGTGTGATTGCAAGGCTAAAGTGGATCGTAGAATGGCCAAAAGTACCCACTGACTTTGAACCCTAATTGTCCCTAAGTCAAAATTTGTACCCTTAGTTTGTACAATTATTTTAATAAACATAGGTAAAGTATCAGCCTATACACTGTCCCACTGCAGGGCAAAGGCCTCCAAAATAGAAATCAAGTCATCGCTACTATGATGGGATTAGGCTTAAGCACCACGCTTGCCTAATGATGACTGTTTTTTTTAAATGACATAGCATGAGCAGACGTATCACCTGTTAAGATTATCGCCCATAGACACCTGCAATACCAGTAGCGCTACCATGAGTTGACATCTAAAACTGACATAACGTAAACTATTGCTCTGTCTCTTTCAAATGCATCACAATGAAAGAGACAAAGCGATAGTTTTCGATAGCGAGGATAGTATTTCCAAAGATATGAGTATTTCAAACTAATGGTAAGGCTACAGTAGAGTCATAAGTGTGCTGTCAACCTTTAACCCTCTTTCCCCCCAATTGGGCTTCGGCACTGGTATGATGTCAAACTCGAGCTTTGTTTGAAACATACTTTTTGCTCGACTCGGGAATCGAACCTAGGACCCTGAGATTACAGCCCGCCCGGTAATTAAACCACTACACCAGCAGAGCGTTTGAACCAACAAGGCGTTTATGTATTATGTTGATGAGTACATCAGTGGGACTACTGTCCCACTACAGGGCAAAGGCCTCCATCATAGAAATGATCATAATTTGAAAAGAGTGACTACTGAGTTTCTTACTGATTCTTCTCGGTAGAAATCGACTTTCCGAATCAGCGGTAGCTTACATAATATTTGACATTCATAAATGTTCTATAAGGACTTAAATTGAAAAATAATATAATTCTATTCTATTCCAAAGCAAGTTATCGCTACTATGATAGGATTTGGCTTAATCACCACGCTTGCCTAATGCGGATTGGTGATCACAAACCCTAGCCACCTAGGGATTATTAAATGTCTACCTTCAAATACTTACTAGTCATCTTAACCCCAAAAGGAATAACAAACCTAACGTGTATAGTGAATCATGCGCAACAAACAGGTTTTACCACAGGCCTGGTATTACTCACCTTCCTTGGCAGTATCAAAGGGGCAATAATAAACTTAGTGATATATCGACGCAGGTCAGTATCTGATCTCCCTTTTTTTTTTGTTGACCCACGTGAAATCCGCCGGTCCATAGTGCAATGAGCCGACATCGCCATCTTTCGGCGGCGCCTTATGCACACCCTCGGCTGGGAGACCGACGGGTAGTGTTGGGCTCTCCCATGACTGGGGCCTCAGCTGTTCTGAGGCCGGTCAATAGGCTTACCAAGTACCAAATAAACACCTGGGGCTATTCCCGGCTTATCCAGAGCTACGGGGTGGGATACGGGCTAATCAAAAGCAGACGTGCCCTGTGGCTACGGGCGTTAAGAATACTGCCAAGGTATTCCCGGCCTGTCGTAAGAGGCGACTAAACGGGCTTCAGCCTACGTGAGCTTGCCACTACTGGGGAGTGGCTTGCTCAGTATCACGACTCCGCGAGGGGAAAATCGTACTGGGTGTCCTGGTAGGTCGTGCATTTGGGAAGGGCTGCATTGCGCCAAACAATTTGGCTCAAAGTGGCGAGCGCGATCAGCGGTACGGTCCAGTCCCGGCTGTGGGGTATCCGACCGCGATTGCGCTGAGATGGACACCCCATGGGTTTTGGTTAGGGTTAGAGTCCCACACACCATCTTGCCACATATGGGGGACATGTGGCAAGGTGAAGGCCATGATGGTTTTCCCTAGGGAAACAAAAAATAAAAGGTCAGTAGCAGACGGTAGATCACTGGATGGCAGTATGGGGGATGGTACTCATAAAAAACGAAGGAAAACTATTACTATAGACTTATCTATGTACAATGAAACTCAGTTTTTGTATCGTTTAAAAAATGTGACTCTTAATCGCCATCAACATTGTCCCAAATATCCAAAAACAACGCAAAATTATAATAATGACTAAACCGGGAACCCAACCCAAATACCCAACCATACCTATCGACGTACGCACTCAGCTCGAAAATGTCCCCGAGCGGAAAAGACAAAGGTTTTCTGCAAAAATGAACCTTATATTTAAAGCGTTAAAAGCTATTTACAAAGTAAACTCTTAATGATCAAATAGTGTAAAGTATAAAAATTAAGTTATATGCAAAAAATGAACCTTATATGTGAAGCGATAAAAGCTATTTATAATGTAAACCTTAATGAAAAAAGGGCAAAAATAAAGGTTTATGCAAAAATAAACCTTGTGCAGAGTTAAAAGGATTTGTTTTAAATCTTTACTGATATGTCACCAAGCGTAACAATAGGGATGATATTTTATAACCGAAACTGAAACCAAATCAAGAAATTTTTTTTTCATCATTGGATAATTTTATTGGTAACTAGCGGCCGCCCGCGACTTCGTCCGCGTGGAAAAGTAACTTTTTACCCCCCTTTTAACCCCTTACAACCCCCTTTTCGCAATAAAAAGTAGCCTATGTTCTTTCTCAGGGTCTAGATCATCTGTATACCAAATTTCATTTAAATCCGTTTGAGTAGTTTTGGCGTGAAAGAGTAACAGACAGGACAGACAGACAGACAGACAGACAGACAGACAGACAGAGTTACTTTCGCATTTATAATATTAGTATGGATTAGTATGGACTAGTGGCCCGCCCTCACTTCGCTTCGGGACCGTAATTCAGAAATTAACTCATAGATGGCGCTGTATTCAATTACATCGCGCAAGCGTTTCGTGTTTTCGGTTAACCTATAAGCCTTGTCGTTGTCTATAGAAGTTACCACTTTATAAATAGTATAGAATAAGGAAATTTCTTTTTCATTTTTTTTTTTCATCATTGGATAATTTTATTGGTAATAAACGTGGGACAGCCACGCTTCGGCATGAATGGGCCGGCTCGACCAGAGTGATACCACATCTTGACAGAGCTAAGGAGTGGACCTGCCGAGGTCTGTTTTTCCCGACCACTATAATCTGGACATCTTTAAAAAGTGAACAGGCATCTTCTAGGCAAACGCGTGTCATCCTAGACCTCATCGTCACTTTCCATCAGGTGCGATTGTGGTCAAGCACTGGCCTATAGATTGATAAAAAAAACAGTCTACCCCACTATTTATAGCAAATAAAATAAAATAAAATTGCACATAAAATATTAACTCTAACTTGCAAACATACAGGGTGTATCTGTGAACATTTACATCCCTTTAACCACGTCAGGAGTTCCCAACCAGGGGGGCACGCCCCCCTTTCATTTAAATCATATACATTATCTTTAAATAGTTTTTAACATTTTCTTTATGTATGACGATTTGTAAGTGCTGTGTACAAGCCTATGCAAATAAAGAATATTTGACTTTGACTTTGATTCAAATAAATAATATAGCAGTGTTTTTAAACTTAAGGGGGCATAAGAATATTATTTTTCAACTAGGGAGGCTCAGTGGAATAAAGGTTGGGAAACCCTGAACCACGTGATCTATCAACCATTCTGAACAACACTTGTTCAACAACTTTTCCAAATTCTTCGAAAAAAATGTTGCCTCCCCATACAAAATGACCAAGTCACGTGACCGACTTTGTATGGAAAGATGAAAAATTTTTTTTCGAATTTTCAAAAGTCATAGAACAAATGTTGTTTAGAATGGTTGGTAGAACACGTGGTTAAAGGGATGTAAATGTTCACAGATACACCCTGTATTTAAACAAAGTACCGAATAATTTTAACACCGAAACCCGAAACTGTCTTTCCAAAAACCGCAACTCGCCCATCACTAGCTAACATTGTTATTCAAAAACTATCTTTATCTCTATTGTTTTAAAGGCCCTGATGTTTTCACTAATAACTGTAAACCCATTGTTTTATATGGAATGATAGCTAACGACGCAAGTATACAAACCATTAAATAACTCTTATACGGGTAATGGCGTAGGTTGTTATAAAACCGCAAGTTAAATGACATTATCTTTCTTGTACTGTCCCAGTGCAGGACAAAGGCACAAAATACATATTGCCACAGAAGGCTGACTGTCCACTAAGAGCTAAAAATATGTCATGTACTCACGCATGCGCACTAACCGGCAAAAACGCCTTTTCGACCACATTAATCCTAACTTATGGCATAAGATTGTCAAACTGTCGAGGTCTGTGGTAGAGGCCGCGCGCTTATGTACTCATGCCGGGCAACAACCCTAGCATATGTCAACGAACTCTTCTAAATTCAAAATCAGAACAAAGTCTAACTTCTGTGTGTAATTATTTTGTGACAAAGGCCTCCATCATAGAAATCGATATCGATTTAAAGTGCTTAATGTAAAATTTCTTTAACATGCGTCTTTATCGTTTTGTGAGGCGCTAAATCTATATCTATTATACTATTTATAAGGAGATAAATTCTATAGAACTCGACAAACCTTGTTTATGTCGCAGGGAAATGATAAAACCAGGGATTTGATCATTATTATTATGTGTGGTATATCCAAATAAACCTTTAAAATACACAACAAAATTATTTTTGTCATTTCACTGAACCAATCTAGGGATTTGATTGATTTTGATTTGTTTAGGGAAATGATAAAATCATGTTGTCATTTTAACATCTTCCGTGAATTGTCAAATCCATGTCAAAAAATTAGGGATTTGATCAAAACCCTGGTTCTATCATTTCCCTGCGACAAATACTACAATCCAAAAAGGCGAAACACAAGCGCGATACAATGAGCCCGCAGCGCCATCTATTGGTAAACAGTCGCCGACGGGCAGGTTTATATATGAAGTACAGTCAGCCACACATCAGGTTACCACAAACTGTCAAATTTCCACAATTGATATTCAACCTAATGTGTATGACAGTAAGCTGAGAGTCGATTGAAGAAATTTGTCATTTCTGTATACTTTGATGTGTTTTTTTTTTATGTGATAGGTAGCAGACGAGCAGGCGGATCACCTGATGGTAAGCAATTGCCGCCGCCCATGGACACATGCAACACCAGTGGAGTCACAAGTGCGCTGCTAACCTTTTATCCCCTTCCCCCCCGATGGGCCTCCGGTACCCTCACTCACTCGGCGAAACACAGCACAGGAGCTGCTTCACGCCGGTTTTGTGTGAGGCAGTGGCTGTAAGCTTAATTGTAATTTATTTCCTGGTAACCCTGAGTAATTCTAAACCATTTGTTCTTCCAGGGCCTATGCACGACAAAGCCGTGGTGTGCTACGTAGCATCCTGGGCGGCCTACCGGCCAGGGAGTGGCGCCTTCGTCATCGAAGACCTGGAGCCGTCTCTCTGCACGCACCTGGTCTACTCCTTCACCGGCCTGGATACTGAGAAGGGGACTATTAAGGTTCTTGGTACGAGACTATTTTATCTAAGGACCTATTTCACAAAGGAAAAACTGCTGTTTTTTTTATATAAGATGGGTTTGCACTTGACCTCATCTCACCTGATGGAGAGAAACAATGAGGTCTAAGATGTAGCGTGCTTTTCCAGAAGAAGCCTATCCACTCTCGACTTAAAGACACCCAAATTGTAGCTCTCTGGAAATACAGAAGCCGGCAAGTAGTTCCATTCCTTAGCAGTTCGTACCAAGAAAGAAGAAGCGAAACGCTTAGTACGAGCTGGTGGAACTTCCACAGTGTAAGGGTGGATTCCTTTCGTCTTCCGCATTGTGTGGTAGAAAGGAGAGAGAGAGCTGTTTTGTCGAGTGAGGGTTCCGTAAACCCAAACATGGGTGAAAGGTCCACTGGTGCTGCAGGTGTTTATGGGCGGCAGCAATTGCTTACCATCAGGTGATCCGCCTGCTCGTCTGCTACCTATCACATAAAAAAGGAGGTTTAAGGTTGGCGCACGGTATGTTTAGCTAGAATTTTCGATAGGTCGTGTTTGTGATCACCAGTCTGCATGTAAGCGTGATGATTAAGCCTAATCCCATGATAGAGCGATAACTTGTTTTTTTATACCAGAGGCGGCAAACGAGCAAGCGGGTCATCTGCTGATAAGTAATTACCACTGCCCATGAACATCTGCGAAATTGGAGAGGTCGTTGATGCGTTGCCGGCCTTCTAAGAAGAAGTACGCTCCTTTCTTGAAGGTCCCTAAGTCATAGCCAATTTCTGTGATGGAGGCCTTTGCTCTGCAGTGGGACAGTGTTCCTCTACTTTCCATTTCCAAACAACCCTGCTGGACAGCGTTGCTAGACAATGCCGGCGCGCACCAAGAGGTTTAGCTCCTCATTCCTGCCTCGAGCCATCTAGTCATGGAATGCGCTTCCAGTTCATGTGTTTCCTCCTCCTTACAATCTTGGGTTATTTGGGCTTCAGGGTGAGGATGACAGACTCAATAGGTAATTTGTTGTTTTGTGCCTGTCAACCTTATATTTGGATCTCACGGCTTACCATCAGGTGAAGTGAAGTCATCTTAATATATAACATAAATGCTGATACTTTTGCGAGGAGAACAGACGGCCGTTGGGGTGGAAAGGTCCTTGAGTGGTGGCCACGTGCAGGAGGCCGTAGCCATGGCAGGCCTCCCACCAGGTGAACCGACGATCTGGTGAAGGTGGCGGGAGTCCCTTGGATGCGGGTGGCACAGGACCGATCTGTGTGGAGAACTTTGGGGGAACCCTATGTCCAGCAGTGAAAGTCTATTGGGTGAAATGATGATAGATAGATATTCTTTATTGCACAGAAATAGAATACATGAGTGAAACAACAGCTATAGACAGTACAATAAGGCGGTCTTATCGCTTATAGCGATTTCTTCCAGACAACCTTTTGGTAGAGGAGAGAAAACAGCGTGTTGGCAATGGGGGTAAGGCAGTGCAAAGAAATTGCTGAATGAAAATAAGAAGTACAGATACTTATAATTATACCTATACATGATGATGATGAATGACTTTTTACCATTTCAGATCCGTGGCAGGACCTGGAAAAAGACTACGGCAAAGGGGGGTACAAGCGCATTGTGAACATGAAGAAGCGGTACCCTCACTTGAAGGTCACCATCGCCATCGGTGGCTGGAATGAAGGTTCTTTGAAATACTCCAAGATGGCGTCTGAGAGAGAGAGCAGACAGAAGTTCATTGACAGCGTATTGGCGTTCTTAGAGTAAGTGTAGCTTTAATTTTAACCGTGGAAGAGCCACGGTTTCGCATGAATGGGCTGCCTTGATAAGATTGAGAGAATAAGATACCACGGCCTCACAGAAGACCGGCGTAAAGCACCGCCTGCGCTGTGTTTCGATGTGTGAGTGAGGGTACCGAAGATCCATTGGGGGAAAATGGGGCTTAAATCTTGAAAAGAACACTTGTGATCCTACTGGTGTTAATTGTGCCATACAATCACACCAATCAACTCTCAAACTAGGGCAACTCCTGTACTATGAGTACCTGATGACGGTAATTAACTGGGGGCGTCAACCCAGAATACCCAGACCCAAGAACACTTAAAAAAAATAATTTCCTTGATTGACTTGACCGGGAATCGAACCCGGGACCTTTGGCGCTTCGGGCGAATACCTTAGCCACTGCGCCATCGAAGTGTTGGTGTCTATGGGTGGTAGCAATCGCTTACCATCAGGTGATCCGTGTGCTCACCTGCTACCTGCCACACTGGATCAGAAAGCTCTGCTAACTATTTCCCTTCCTCAGGCTAATAACGAGCAGACGAATCACCTGATGGTAACGAATTGCCACCGCCCATAGACACCTTCAATATCACTTCATCGTTTATGGGTAATTTTGGCTATTTCAGACAATATCAATTCGACGGACTTGACCTCGACTGGGAGTACCCTGCCAGGAGAGACGGCAAGCCAGAGGATAAAGCTAACTACGTCGCCCTTGTCAAGGTAATGACTTCAAATTTTATATATTTTTTTCATACAAACTTACTTTAGCTGTAAAACTAATAATGACAGCGCTGTTTGGATTTTGGTTGGGATCACTTTTTCAAACGCTTTCAGTATGGAATTGTGTATTTGTGGCGGATTGGTGGTGTCCCTATCACACAAAATTAAGAAGCAGTAGACTTCCTTTCTTTCCTTCCGGTCATGACTTACGGTGCCGAGACGTGGACACTCACGGCTGGATTAATCCACCGGTTCAAAGTCGCTCAAAGAGCTATGGAAAGGGCTATGCTCGGAGTATCTTTGAAGGACCGCATCAGAAATGATGTAATCCGACAGAGAACCAGAGTCACCGACATAGCCCACCGAATTAGCAAACTGAAGTGGCAGTGGGCTGGTCACATTAGCCGCAGAACTGACAACCGTTGGAGCCATAAAGTCCTTGAGTGGAGACCGCGACTCGGTAAACGTAGTGTTGGACGCCCTGCTACAAGATGGGATGACGACATTCGAAGGCTGGCTGGAGTGAGCTGGATGAGAGTGGCCGAAAATCGGGAGCGGTGGCGTGCATTGGGGGAGACCTATGTCCAGCAGTGGACGAGCGTGGGTTGCTAATAATGATGGGACTTCCTAATGATTATGATATTTTTTACAGGAACTAAGCGACGCCTTCAAACCCCGTGGCTACATCCTCACGGCAGCTCTGGGAGCGGGCAAGGACACCATGGACGCAGCCTACGACCTGGCCAAGCTGAGCCGGTACCTCACGCTGATACACATGATGTGCTACGACTACCACGGCACTTGGGACGGCGTGGTGGGAGCCAACTGCGCCTCTGAGGGGTACCGATGATGAGGATGTGTTGAGTGTGGTGAGTTAAACAGCAAATCCTCACTATGTTTCGGAACCCGGTCCTTTCTGTAGTAGTTCCAAACTGTACCCAATAGATGGCGTTGGGTGTCGATTACATCGTGCTAGTGTTTTGTGTTTTCGGGTTCCCTATAAGGCTTGACGCTTTGCAATGATTTTACCTCTTTAAAATATTAAATGGTGTAGAAGATAGTATAGAAATATAGATGTATAGACTGGACGAATGACGCAGTTGGTAGTGAACCTGCCTCATACACCAAAAGCCGTGGGTTTGATCCCCACCCTGGACAAACATTCGTGTATAGTTTCCTCTGTTGTCTGATATCTGTAACACAAGTGCTTATTCTACTTAGTACGGAGTCAGGTCAATGTATGAGATGTTGTGTGAATTTATCTTGGACCATGAAACCTGGAACGAACCATAACCATGGAAGAGCCACGCTTCGGCCTGCAGGGTCGAGTCAATCGGGGTGATATCTTGCCCTCGCAGACGTCCGGCGTAAAGCCAAACCTGCGCTGTGTTTCGTCGTATGAGTGAGGGTACCAGATGAGAGGGAGGGGATTAAAGGTTGACAACGCACTTGTGACTCCACTGGTATTGCGGGTGTCTGGACGCAGCCTACGACCTGGCCAAGCTGAACCGGGCTGACTGCGGAGTCTACCTGCAGATTCTGTAAGACAGAGGACGAGACACCCATGCACATTCTCTGTCATTGCGATGCCCTCGGGTACCCAAGAAGCCGCACCCTGGGCAGCTATCACATCAGCCAGCCCGGAGGATGTAAAGGCTATCGCTCCCAAGGCTATCACACGGTTCATGACGACCGTGGGCCTGGGAGACGATCTCTAGAGGGAGCGGAGGACACAATAGATCAATTCGGTCGCAGTGTCTACTCGGAAACGAACCCGGACCTACAAATAATTAAAAAAATATCAGCAAATCATCATCATAGGCCTTTGCATCTTTAATAGATGATTTAAGCAGCATCACGCGGTGTGGCTTTACAGCAAATAGAAACACAAATATATGTACCTATATGACTGGACGAATGGCGCATTTGGTAGTGACCCTGCCTCATACGCCAAAGGTCGTGGGTTCGATCCCTACCTTGAATAAACTTTCGTGGGCAGTTTGAACATTTCGTTTGTTCATTGTCTGAGTGTCATGTATTATATTTGTTCCTCTGTTGTCTGATATCTGTAACACAAGTGCTTAAGCTTAAGTCAGGTCAATGTATGAGGTAACGTGTTGTGTGATTTGTTATTTTGTTCACAGGAATTCACCATTAAGTACATGCTGGAACACGGAGTGAGCCCATACAAGCTCGTCCTGGGCCTGCCCATGTACGGACGTACCTTCATCCTCAAAGACCCTAAAGTGAGAGACATCGAGTTCGGGAGGACCCCCGTGATGGCTGCAGGGTTTAAAGGACCTTACACTGGAGAAGCTGGGTTTATGGGGTACAATGAGGTAAGATATTTTATTATAGACTAGCAGCCGCCCGCGACTTCGTACGCGTGGAGTTAATTATTGACACTTACCGTCATATTTTGGACAATCCACACAATATATTTTTATAAATTGTAGCCTATGTGTTATTCTGATGTATAAGCTATATTGTGGTAAAGTTTCATTCAAATTCATTCAGTAGTTTTTACGTGAAAGAGTAACAAACATCCATACATCCATGCATCCATACTACTTACAAACTTTCGCCTTTATAATAGTAGTAGGATTTTATTTAGACCATAGCTTTTTAAACGACTTCAAAAAGGAGGTTTTTGTATGTATGTTACTCGATTTCTCCGTCAATTATGAATGGTTCAATGGAATTTTTATGATTCTTTGTTTGTTTGGTAGGCCACCATTCAAAGGTGGGATCCCATATAAATGTTATCAAAATTGATTTAAAGTAGTGGTTTTTGAAAAAAAACAACAAAAACAAAAAAAAAACAGTTCAATGGTATATATTGTGGATGTAGTCTTGAAGACGGTTCTTTTTTTCAAAAATTACTTTTTTTTTCTTCATGGGAAAATGCAGTCAATCAACACAGACACTTGTCAGGGCAAACAGCATCTGTTCCGACTTTTTCTGGGAGTTAAATAACCCCAGCCGGGCTAACATGCGCACCACGAGATAATTTTCGACACTCGTATTTTGTCGGCGCAATTTGCGTCTCGCTCACATGACTGAGCGATGAGCGGGATAGAAAGATGCGCTCTCGCGAACGAGAGTCGACAAAATTTTGTCGCGGTGCGCATGTTAGGCCTACAGGGTGGACATCGTATCGTCATTTTGACACAAAAATAAAAAAGTACAAAATTTCCCGCCGTTATTTATTAATTCCCGGATCGAGCAAAAGTCTGTTCCGAATTGTTCGAACATAGCTCAGGTTTGTGATCACCAATCCGCATTAGGCAAGCGTGGTGATTAAGCCTAATCCCATCATAGTAGCGATGACTTATTTCTATGGCAGCCATTGCCCTGCAGTGGAACAGATCCCAACATAGTAGCGATGACTTTAATCTCTATGATAGAGACCTTAGCCTTTCAGTGGGACAGATCTATCCCATCAATAGCGATGACTTAATCTCTATGATGGAGGCCTTAGCCCTGCCAGTGGGACAGATCCCAACATAGTAGTGATGACTTAATATCTATGATAGAGACCTTAGCCCTGCAGTAGGACAGATCCCAACATAGTAGAGATGACTTGATTTCTATGGAAGCTTGTGCCCTGCAGTAGGACAGATAGACTGATACTTTACTTTTACTTTCACAGATTTGCCACGAAATATCAAACAAGTCTGCCAAATGGACCCACCATTGGCACGAACAGTCCTCGACTCCGTACTTGAGGGATGGTGGTCGCATCATCACCTATGATAATGCTCGTTCTATTGCCATCAAAGTCAAGTAAGTAATTATAAATGCTTCAACCGATATTCGGCTGCGGCGACCAATCTTAACGATCAGCCGAATAACGTGGGAGAGCCACGCTTCGGCATGAATGGGCCGGCTCGACCGGAGTAATACCACTGCCTCACAGAAAACCGGCGTGAAGCAACCCCTGTGCTGTGTTTCGCCGAGTGAGTGAGGGTACCGGAGGCCCAGTTGTGTAACTCCACTGGTGTTGCAAGTGTCCATGGGCGGCGGCAATTGCTTACCATCAGGTGATCCGCCTGCTCGCCTGCTACCTATCACATAAAAAAAAAAAAAAAAACGTACGCAGTCTATGAAATTGGCATTTTGTATGGATTTTTTTTCAGAAGTTGGATTTTTCTATACTAACATTTTTTTAAATATGTAAGTTACGTTTAATGCTACCAATCCAAAATTAACTGTACCTACTTTAATGGTCAACGTTAGGGTATGTCTAGAACTGTTTTTTAGAAAAATGTTGATTTGAAAAGTTACGAACGATGAAAACATCAATTCTGCCTCACCAAAAAAGTGTCACTGTCCCCTCTTAATCGATGGGACACGTACCGGGAAGCACGTTAAGCCTTTGGTCCTGCGCTCAATCTCTCTTCGGCCGTGTCACACTGGTGTCCCACCGAATCAAGAGGGTACCTAGGGAATAGAGTTCTAATATGTTTCGAATTTTTCAAACATAGCTCGGGTTTGTGATCACCAATCCGCATTAGGCAAGCGTGGTGATTAAGCCTAATCCCATCATAGTAGCGATGACTTGATTCCTATGAGGCCTTTGCCCTGCAGTGGGACAGTAGGTAACATGTATTAACTTCAAAATACAAAATACAAATCATTTATTGCATATCACATGAAAATAGGTTGTTACAAATATAGATAGGTACAATGTGACGCCCTGTAAGGGCATAGCAACATAACAAAGGAGCCACTAAGTTCCTGCGTCCTACCACAGAATACTTAATAGTACAAGGTACAGAAGACCCACTTCTAAAAACCGTTTATGGAAATAAAGACTCAGACTACTATAATCTAACGTTGAAATTCCGACCGCCCAGCGTTCAATGCCTACCATTATTCATACCTAGAAGTGCGTTCTCTTTCTATCGCAAGCAACTGTCGCGCGTGCGTCGCCGCTCGTTCGTGATTTTCTACCAATTTTCCCGTCCGGAGGGGACGCCGCATGTACTTGCAAGTTCGATACTACACGCGGAGTGGGACAGGCCTGGTCCTACGTAAAAATATTACGTAAATACTTACTTTACTTACAGACTTTACAGATCTTCTTCTTCTTTCCAGAACTGCCATAGACTATGGTCTAGGCGGTCTCATGGTGTGGAGCATAGACACGGACGACTTCAAGGGTTTCTGTGACAAGGAGACCGACGCGTACGTCGACTTCATGGAGAGATACAAGTACATGGTCGACGACCCTGTCATGACGGAGGCTTTGCAGACACTGAATTTGCCTGATGGTAAGACATTGTTACTTTAGTATAACGATTCAGACCATGGACGTATATAAGGGGGGGTCCAAGGGGTTTGACATAAGGTTAAATAGGCTATAGCCAAGCGACTTAATTAAGGGGTCGGCAAGGTTGGTGGGGTACCTAGCAAATTGTAGATAGCCCTGGGACGGCAAATCAACAAATCAACCTCACGTTCTTTAAGTATGCGTAGGATGTAATAACGCACGCTGGGTCCAGCCGGTCCTTGAATTGTACTTCGGGAGAGCCGCATTATATAATATTATTACAATTAGGGAAATTGTTAAATCCGAGCACGTGGAGGGGGGTGTTTGCAATGTGGGACACCCCCCTTGTCAAAGCTATGTATAGGTCCGTGATTAAGACTCCAAAAAACCAATTGGGTGATTTAAACTTTAAAAGAATGAGGATAATGCGTCAAGGAAATCTTGAAAACGATTTTTTATGTGATAGGTAAGTAGTAGACGTTTTACATGATGGATAAATCTATAGATAGGTAGATAGATAGATACTCTTTATTGCACAACACATTACAGAACTTAATGCTAATAGTAATTTCCAAATGCAATATCGGTGGCCTTATCGCTAATAGCGATCTCTAGTATAGGTACAGACAACAGATCTGTAGTATAAGTACAGACAGCCACACATCAGGTTACCACAACCTGTCAAATTTCCTCAATTGATATTCAACCTAATGTGTTTCGATAGTAAGATGAGAGTCGATTGAAGAAATTTGACAGTTTTGTATACTTTGATGTGTGGCTGTACGTACTTAAACTATAACGCCCCGATTCCTATGGGATGATAGCATTATACCATCCATACTAATATAATGGGAAAGTGTGTCTGTCTGTCTGTATGTTTGTCTCTCTTTCACGGCAAAACGGAGCGACGAATATGACGTAATTTTTTAAGTGGAGATAGTTGAAGGATGGAGAGTAACATAGGCTACTTTTTGCCCCTTTCCCCCCATTTTAGGGAAGTGGTTAGGCGCGAGCGAAGCCGCGGGCAAAAGCTAGTTAAAACATAAGTGAATGAATGAATGAATATAACCTTTATTTCGACACACAGACAACTTTCAAGATTTTTTTTTTCCAAATGACACGTACATTTCTCCTCAGTTCCAGTAAACCGGATCAGCAAAAGAACAGCCTACACCGTCAACAATGGCAAACTGAACCTTCGTCTGCCAGAGCCACAGTACTCAAACTACCCCCTCATGGAAACCATCAACGAAGCCACAGTCCTCGCCATGGAGGAGAAGAGAATTCTGGATGAGATGGACATAATCACCAAACAAAACGAAATCTCTGATGATAAGGACGAGCCTGGATCCTCTAGCATTCCTAGATGTAGTACTTTGGCTATTGCCTTCTGTGCACTGTTAGTTTTTAGGTTATAGGATTCTGGGATGTTGAAAGATGATTCTGGGAGTTTGCCAGAATACTCTATCATCGGTTGTTAAGAAAATTGAAACTTACAAAATTCATCGGCTTAGTATGGGGTTCGGTTAGTTTAATTGGTAGAACAGCCACCCGGTATGTATAAGGGTGTGGGTTCGAGTCCCACCTGAACCCATCGACGATTTGTTTAAGTTGGCAGCGCACTTGTAACTCTACTGGTGTTGCAGGTGTCCATGAGCGGCGGCATTGCTTACCATCAGGTGATCCGCCTGCTCGTCTGCTACCTATCACATAATAAAAAATAAAAAAGTGCATTCTTAAGGTACTTAAGAATAAATTGCAAAGAATTACTATAGTAAAATTACAATCTGTTGTTGTGTTAAAAATGATACTGGTTTATAAAATATCAGATTCTGGCTATGTATTTGAGTTTTGGGTGATTCTGGGAAATTGCCAGAAGACATTAAGAGTCGAGCTCACTTCCTTTATGTAATATAATGATGTCTTTAAGACGGTTAAGTTTAGTAGATAAGAATTGTAATTATAATGTTTTAATGCATTTATCAATTCTTAGATAAAAAAAATACTGCCTTTAATATAATAAGAATATTTGTCATAATAATGTAGATACTTACTCTACTGGCTCAGCGCCCCGAAACGAGTCTTGGCCTCCGAAACAAGAGAACGCCACTTCGGTCTTTCCTGTATCACTTGTTGCCAGTCCTTGGCAATAATGAAGGTCCATATATTTTTAATGAAGATGCTGATACTTTTTAATATTTTGTTTAAACATAATTGTATAGCCAATGAACATATTTTATTCAAAAAATAACAGATTTTTTTATTTATAGTAATAGAATACAATATGGGAGAATATACTTACCACAGTTTAATTTTACTATCACTACTTCAGACTATCTGTGATTTGATAGTAGGTACCTATAAAAAGTTATATAAGAAGTATTTAAGAACAATGACAATTTCTAAAAGTGTCGAAAAAGTAGGTAACGAAGAAAATTTATTCAAATGAAATATATTTTTTTACACAATTTATGAATGACATGAAAATACTCAATCAATTAAAATATTTTGTACTTTTATAAATTAATAAAAAACAATCGTAACAAAACGTATGTATTTTATTTTCCTTTTGTAATAATAAATTAAATATTTAATAAATATGTTTTCTGTGACGTTCCAGCATTGAGTCTTTGAGAGACGGCAAAATTTAAATCCGCCCCTATTAACCTGACTCCGTGTTGGTTGAATGCTCTAAGGACTCCGTACTAGTAGTAGCTTAAGCACTTGTGCTACAGATATCAGACAACAGTGGATTACAAACTTGTACTTCCATAACTATAGGTTTTTCACCCAGACACTAAATAAACACAAGTGTTCATCACACGTTTGTCCAGGTCGGGGATCGAATCTACGACCTTGTATGAGGATGGGTCACTACCAAATGCGCCATCTGGCCAGTCAAGATTTAGTAAGTCTGCTAGGTATTTTTTAATGAAGGGACATGCTGTCTGATTTTCGTAACGCTTATTGAAACTTGTTGATACAATTTTGATATTTGTTAGCTAAACATTAACTATCTATATTTTAATAAATAAATACTTATAACTATTTTACATTTTATAAGTCTTCGTATGGAGATCCACAGCGCACGTTGTAGAAGTGGTCACAAACCTGGAATAGACACAAATATGAAGTGACATAAATTACTATTTATTATTTTATGTGATAGGTGGCGGACGAGCAGATGGGATCACCTGATGGTAAGTGATTGCCGCCGCCCATAAACACTTGCAACACCAATAAAGTCACAAATGCGCGGCCAACCTGACCCCCTATTTCTCGTATTGGGGCTTTGGTACCACTCACTCACTCTGCAGGCGCGGCTTCGCCCGGTCTTCTGTGATGTGAGGCCGTGGTATCCGGCCCATAAACGCCGAAACTTGGCTTTCTCAAGTCAATATATGCGACAAAGTATTTTTTTTTTCAATAGCCAAACATTTTGCCGCAATCTCACCTGGTGGTTTTGACCGATAAAACCACGGGTTTGAATCGTTGTGAATCTTAGAGCACATTATTAATCCCTGTGCCCTTAATCGGGCACAGGGAAAATAGTTCCCACCAGATTGTGAACCTTATCAATCACGACATAAGAGCGAAATCCAATGAAATTCTTCAATGACTCATGTTGCCCTATTAAGGGTTAAAAACTACTAAAGTTTACTTGAAGTATTTTTTTTATACTAGAGGCGGCAAACGAGCAAGCGGGTCACCTGCTGGTAAGTAATCACCGCTGCCCATGAACATCTGCGAGATCAGAGAGGTCGCTGATGCGTTGCCGGCCTTTTAAGAAGGAGTACGCTCGTTTCTTGAAGGTCCCTAAGTCATAGCCGTCAGGAAATACTGCCGCAGCTAAACTATTAAACAAATTATGTACCTGAAATTGTTCATTAAATAGAGTCCCATTGGCACAGAGGTCTGTGTTGACCAGCCGCTGACGCCAGCAGAAATGGTAGGCCTAAAAGTAATAAATAAAATAAATTAATTCACACATCTCATACATTGACCTGACTCCTTACTGGGTTACAGAATCAGATGTCAGACAAGAGAGGAAACACAAATACAGGGTGTATTATCTGTGAACATTTACATCCCTTTAACCACGTGTCCTATCAACTATTCTGAACAACATTTGTTCTTTTCCAAGTTCTTTGTAAAATTTTTCGACTTCCCATACAGAATGACCAAGTCACGTGACCGACTTTGTATGGAAAGATGTAAAAATTTTATGCGAATTTTGAAAAGTCATACTTAGAACAAAATAATGTTGTTCAGAATGGTTGGTAGATCAAAATACAAATAACGTTTATTGCTTATTAATGATACATATTACATGAAATTAGATCACGAGGTTAAAGGGATGTAAATGTTCACGGGTACACCCTGTATATTCATAAATACTTATATAACACCCAGACTCTGAACAAATACAAGTGTTCATCACACGAAACTGACTTCAAGTTTTTTGTTGTTTTTTTTTTTTCAAAAACCACTGAGTCAATTTTGATAAAATTATAAGATGATAAGAATCACTAAAATCCATTCATGATTGACTGAGAAATCGAGTAACATACATACAAAAAAACATACGGGTCGAATTGAGAACCGCCTCCTTTTTGAAGTCGGTTAAAAATACTCTGTATTACGATTCGATGTATTAAAATATCTTTGTTACCTGACAACCCGAGTACACATCAGCGTAGTACCCCCTACTGCGGCCCGCACACGAGAACTCAGTGGGGGGTGGGTGCTCGAACACGGGGTACAGGGGGGGGTTGTGAGGCAGGTGCAGGTCGTGGTAGTAGTCGTAGGGAAGCTGGCTGCAGGCAGCTGCTAGCGCTGTTGAAGAGAACATGTGTTAACCGTGGGAGAGCCACACTTCGGCATTAATGGGCCGGCTAGACCGAAGTGATACCACGTCCTCACAGAAAACCAGCGAGAAGCAGTGCATGCGCTGTGTGAGTGAGGGTACCGGCCCAATCCAGGTAAAAAAGGTATGCAGCGCACTTATGACACCACTGGTGTTGCAAGTATCCATGGACGGCGGTAATCGCTTACCATCAGTTGATCCGTCGGCTCGTCTGCCACCTATATCATAAAAAAAAATGACGGCTTCGATGGCGCAGTTGCTAAGGTGTTTGTTCACCCAAAGCGCAAAAGTACCCGGGTTCAATTCCCGGTCAATTTAGGAAACACACAACAAAACAAAATTTACGAAACTACAGTTTCCAAGTTAGTTTGTTGATTGGTGTGGTAGTCTGACGCATTTTTTTTAATGGGCCAGCTATACCTTAGTGATACGATGGCGTGACATAATTTGGATCTAATAAATAAGGGTTGGTCCCGAAACAAAGTGACGGCGGACCACTACATAGTTACAATAATACTTTAACCTAGATAGAGATTTCTGGCAATTCCCAGAATAACTATGCATTGTATCTACAAATAAATTTAAAACCTACTAAACATAACGTTTCAATAACTTTGTAAGTAATTGTGGTGATGGCCGTTTCCTCGTCTGCCACCTATCACATAAAAAAAACTAACTAACAAGTTTATGTTACTTACTATGTCAAGATTTTTTTTTATTCTTAAACTCATCACTTCAATAAACAAAAATGCTTGACTTACCCAATAAAAAAACAAGTGCCTTACTCAACATTTTGAATACAAAAATATAAAAAAAAAATTTTTTACACAATTTTTTTTTCTATTTTTTTTTACTAAAATTTTAAATAAAAACTAATATTAACTAAAAACACTAGCGGTCGTTGGCCGCGCTGCGCGAGATTAACCGCAGCAAGCTATAGTATAGTAATCCTGATCAAATTAGAATGGGATCGATATTGATCCGCGGACGGCGTTATACAAGATGAAGTAAAGCTTCAGGCCAAACAGCTGTGAACATATACGACCCTTTAATCACGCATTGTACCCATCATTCTGAACATTTGTATAAAATACTAGTGGCCCGCCCTCACTTCGCTTCGGGACCGTAATTCAGAAATGAACCAATAGATGGCGCTGTGCTCAATTACATCGCGCAAGCGTTTCGTGTTTTCGGTTTAGCTATAAGCCTTGTCGTTGTCTATAGAAGTTATCTCTTTATAAATAGTATAGAAGATAGGTAACTTTTCTTCTACTTCTACCAAGAAATTCGCATGAAAATGTTTCATCTTTTCATACAAATAAATAGATCACGTCACTTATTCATCTTGTATACTATGGGATGCCGAAAAAATTTTGGCTAATTTTCAAAAGTCGTAGGACATATTGTTCTGAATGGTTGGGAAAGGAAACGACGTGGTTAAAGGTCGTGGTAAAGGGTTGTAAATGTTTACAGATTCATTAACACTACTGTGAACTATTTGAAGGCTTTTTCTTGTTGCATAAAGCAATCCCCGCGATGGGTATCGGTTTTCGCGCTAAGGTCAATACTAACCACAGTCAAGAAAATGGCAGTATGACATCTCAAACGTAGTACTTACATACATAATGTTTTAACCCCGACATAAAACTAAAATAAGAGTGTAATACATGTTTACGACTGGATGTCACGTTTTCGGGCTAAGTATTTGTCGTTTCAAATTAATAAATCATTATTTTATTTGCATAAAACCCCCGGTCTCGGTGGTCTGGCAAGCCTAATATTATAGCAGGATCTACAAATATTTCATTTAAAATAGCCTAGCTTAAGCCTCTTCTATTTAAAATGAAATATTTGTAGATCTTGATGTCAATTTTCGCAAATTTCCGCTGGTGCATTTGGGCTTAAAGACTGCCTCAGCAATGATTTTTTTGTGAAATTGACCCTACTACTTCACGGATATAAAGTCCAACCGGAGGTCAATTCTCGGTTTTCGTCTTCTATGTCGAGTCGACTTCATGGAACGCAGAAGAAGAACAAGATGTTCTCCTATTGGTTTTGCGTTCCACGAAGTCGACTTGTCATAGAAGGCGAAAACCGAGATTGGACTCCTGGTGTGCAAAGCGCTTAAAAACGACTTCATTCACGGTTCACCTCTTAACTGTGCCCTAGACCGGCCTTGCCACCGAGTCGTTTGACCATATTCCGACCTGCTGACCAGCTGACCAACACTTCCCACACAGACAGGTCAGATTAGATAGATTAGTTACAAAGTTACAGTTTTAAAAGTTACTAGTTGCCCGCCCTCACTTCGCTTCGGGACCGTAATTCAGAAACGAACCAATAGATGGCGCTGTGCTCAATTACATCGCGCAAGCGTTTCGTGTTTTCGTTTACCTATAAAGCCTTGTCGTTGTCTATAGAAGTTATCTCTATATAAATAGTATAGATATAGAAGATATTCTTCTTTCTGATTAAAGAGCATAACTTTCATCATCATCATCAGCCTGTTGCAGTCCACTGCTGGACGTAGGCCTCTCCAAATGCTCGCCACTTTGATCGATCTTCGGCTACTCGCATCCAGCTCCAGCCAGCCCTCTTGCGCAGATCGTCACTCCACTTAACTAACTTTTAAGAAAATTTATTGAAAGACTAGCGGCCGCCCGCGACTTCGTACGCGTAGAGTTAATTATTGACACTTACCGTCATATATTGGACAATCCACACAATATAATTTTATAAATTGTAGCCTATGTGTTATTCTGATGTATAAGCTATATTGTGGTAAAGTTTCATTCAAATCCATTCAGTAGTTTTTACGTGAAAGAGTAACAAACATCCATACATCCATACAAACTTTCGCCTTTATAATAGTAGTAGGATAGTTAAAAACTCACTAAGAAAAACTCACACAACATCTCATACCTACTACATTGACCTGACTTCATATACTCGTAGGTACTAAGTTAAGCCCTGTGTTACAAATATTAAGTCAACAGAGGATAATTAATTATTACCTATATATTGTGATCCTCTGTTGTCTGATATCTGTAACACAAGGGAATAAGCTACTTAGTACGGAGTCAGATCAATGTATGTGACGTTGTGTGAATTTATTTATTAAATACATTATAATAACACCCAGACACTGAACAAACACACGTGTTCATCATACGAAAGTTTGTCCAGGTTGGGGATCGAGCCCACGACCTTTGGCGTATGAGGCAGGGTCACCAAATGCGCCATCCGGCCAGTCCAATGATGATGAGAGACACTTTGTAAACCCGGACGCCAATTATAAGGACTTTTACATCACGACGTTTGCTTCTGATAATGCGATGAGGTATTCAAGGTTGAAAAACTTTTAAATGAATGCCAAGAGTAAGTGTCAGTAAAGGTAATATACTTAGTAATTTTTATTTTTGGTATAGCAATTCTTTGCAATTTATTCTTAAGTTTAAGTTTGCAATTTATACTAGCCGAACCCCTTACTAAGCCGACGAATTTCGTAAGTGCTTAACTCGCCATGAGCTGTTTAATTGGTAGTACAGCCACCCGGACTGTGGAAGGTTGTGGGTTCGAGTCCCACCTGAACCCTTCGAGGACTTTTTTAAGTGCAATATTTACTTAATATACTTAGTAGCAAAAAAAATAAAGTATCAGCCTTTATATACTGTCCCACTGCAGGGCAAAGGCCTCCATCATAGAAATCAAGTCATCGCTACTATGATGGGATTAGGTTTAATCACCACGCTTGTCTAATGCGGATTGTGATCACAAACCCGAGCTGTGTTCGAAAAATACGAAACATAGTATTTTTGCTCGACCTGGGATCACACCGTTGCTTATACCACTAGACCAACGAGGCGTTAAGTGTGTTCTGAGAAAATTCTTACAATACTTATGAATCTTCTTCTATACTATTTATAAAGAGACTAGCGGCCGCCCGCGACTTCGTCCGCGTGGAAAAAAAAAGTTACTTTACCCCCCTTTTAACCCCTTACAACCCCCTTTTCGCAATAAAAAGTAGCCTATGTCCTTTCTCAGGGTCTAGATCATTCTGTATACCAAATTTCATTTAAATCCGTTCAGTAGTTTTGGCGTGAAAGAGTAGCAGACAGACAGACAGACAGAGTTACTTTCGCATTTATAATATTAGGTAGTAAGTAAGTAAGTATGGATAACGTCTATAGACAACGACAAGGCTTATAGGTAAACCGAAAACACGGAACGCTTGCGCGATGTAATAGAACACAGCGCTATCTATTGATTCATTTTTGAATTACGGTCCCGAAACAAAGTGAGGGCGGGCCACTAGTCCATACTAATATTATAAATGCGAAAGTAACTCTGTCTGTCTGTCTGTCTGTTACTCTTTCACGCCAAAACTACTGAACGGATTTAAATGAAATTTGGTATACAGATGATCTAGACCCTGAGAAAGGACATAGGCTACTTTTTGTTGCGAAAATGGGGTTGTAAGGGGTTAAAAGGGGGGTAAAAAGTTACTTTTCCACGCGGACGAAGTCGCGGGCGGCCGCTAGTTTGTTTATAAATCGAGAAGTCATAAATTAGGATACTTACTTATGATAGAGCCTGTGGTAGATTTGTGTTATGAACTAGGTTTAACAACTTTTACTAAGCCTTAAAGTGTCAACGAAAACACCAAGCGATCGATCAAAGAATCGTGCGACCTTCAGAGAGACGGGTCAATGCCAGCCCGAATACTGACATGCCAATAATGCATCCATTTGTGTATGTCTTACCTACATACAATTTTAATAGCATATACAAGCGCGAATCCACCGTTAGAAAATAGAATACTTATTTGCTAGTCACATGGTTTTCATTTTGGTGTAAGGGCGCTATGCGCATGCCCATAACCATATATTTATTTGAGACGTCACACTTTCTTCTATCAACTTAGGATCAGCAGTTTCCAGTCTAGAGAAGGGAGAGGGGATTGGCGGGGGAGGCTGTACCCACAACTATGGGCGTAGCTAGGGGGGACGAGCCGCTATGACCGCCCTTCGACGATGCCCCAAGTCGGAAAATCTTTAAATGCCCACAATCACGGGCGTAGCTAGGAGGAACGAGCCGCTAGAAGCCCCCCCCCCCCCCCCCCTTTCCACTATGTGGTCCCAAGTCAGAAAATCCTTAGATGCCCACAAGCTTTTTTGAGGTCTGGATCCGCCCCTGTACATATACCTACATACCTTGGTATATAAAATCTTAGAATCTAAAACAATCTAAAATGACTGCCTCGGTGGCTCAGTGGTAGCACTTTACAGCGACGGCTGCGCTTGGGGTCCCGGGTTCAATCCCTGGGTCGGGCCAAAATTTGTACCCGAGTTTTTCTGTTCAGAAATTCTCAGTGTCAGCCCGAAGTTTGGAAGTTGGTGGCCTTTTACTCGTGTCTCGGAAAGCACGATAAGCGTTGGTCCTGCGCCCACGTCGTGTCACACTGGTGTCCCCTCGAATTAAGAGGGTAAGGGAATAGAGAGTGCACAAGGGATATAAATGTTCACAGATACTTACATCCTTTAAATAAATTTAATAGAGCAAGTAAGAAAAATTCCGCCTACAAAATTCACTCTACATTTGACGGCTGACCTTACAAGGGGTCACACATGTAACAGAACAGATAAATCTATTATTTATAGCGACGTATCACCGGCATTATATCCCGGGGCTACGATTAGCCCTGATTAGTAGCCAAACAAAATTTTATCGTGTTAGCGAGTTGATCACCTTGTTTGTATTGTAACACGGAATACCTACTTAGCAGCAGTTGACATTAGGCACAAAATTTTATAGGTTTATTTTGTCTGAGCGTGTGATGATTAGCTAATCCTATCATAGTAGCGATGACTTGATTTCTATGATGGAGGATTTTGCCCTGCGGTGGGACAAGCAGGGCCGCCGCACGCGGGCATGCCCAGGGGGGCGGCAAATTGAGCGACCTCTCAGCAGTAGCGTAGCTAGTTAGTAGGGAGACTAGGGTGGCATAATCGGTATTGCACGCGGACGCCGAAACAGCTGGTGGCGGGCATGGGGACGAGTAGGTTATACCTTACTTTATTTTGTCTGTGTAGCGGTTTTTGTACCGGGCCGTGATCTTGGAGTCCTGGATTCAGTTCTCACTTCACTAGCGCAAGCAAAGAGTAGGTATTGCAGGGCAAAGACCTCCAGTCATCGCTACTATGATGGGATTAGGCATAATCACCAGTCACCACGTTTGTTTAACATTGTAAGGCCCAGACAGCAGACACAATAGTTAATCAATGGTTTTTACCTCGTATAAGGCTTGGAACTTTCTAAATAATAGTTCCTCAAGAATAGGAACATTTCACGACAGAGTATACCATTTTTTTGTAATCGCCTAAAAGTAATAACAAATAATAAAACGCACTTTCTACCCAATGCAACGTGACAACAAAACACAATAATGACATTGTTTGTCAATCAATGTCACTCTGTCCGTCCAGCTGTCATTTCTGTAATTCTGTCACAGCTGTTTTATACACAAACACGCTAAAAATCCGATAAAAATGCCATTAATAATCATATGCGGGACCCCCGTCAGTGGAAAAACAACAAGAGCAAAAGAACTGAAACAATTCTTTGAAGAAAAGCACGCAAAGACTGTAGAAATAATTTCTGAAGACGAAGCGATTGTAAAGTTAGGTTATGACAAGAATAATACTTATTTGGACTCGCAGAAGGAGAAGAGAGTGCGAGGATACCTAAAGTCTGAGGTTTTGAGGTTAATTGGCAAAGATAATGTGGTTATATTGGATGGAAGTAACTATATTAAAGGTTAGTTGAAACCTCTTGATTTGTTGACTGTCTTCAGAAAATCTCTAGTTACAATCATACTGAAAGAGTGTTTTCTTTTTATGTGATAGGTAGCAGACGAACACACGCATCACCTGATGGTAAGCGATTTCCGCCGCCTATAGATGCCAGCAACAATATTAGTCACAAATGTGCTACTTATCTTTAACCCACTTTCCTACTAATTGGGCCTCCGGCACCCTCACTCAATTCACGCTGGTTTTCCATGGTGTCTGGTCGAGTATGTGTGTGTTTAATTACGTAATTAGATTGAAGAGCCTGTCTATTAAATTGAATTAATAACTTCACAATGATTTCCCATAACCCCATGCAAAGCGTAATAATTATGTTTTTCTTGTCTTATTGACTTAAAGAAGTTTTAATTCGTTTTGACACTATACTTGTTCAGGATACCGCTACGAGCTTTACTGTGCATCAAAAGCATCAAAGTCCACACAGTGTACATTATGGACTTTACGTAATCACGAAGAAGCGTGGCAGGCCAACAACCACAGAACAACTAACGAGGACAAGAAAGAGACAGAAAATGGAAATTCATGTCATAATGTACAATATACTGAAGAAGTATTCAATGCTCTTACAAGATTGAGGTTTGTGGAACTTTGTGTGTAATATTAGTTATCTATCCTAATCCTAACTAATATTATAAATGCGAAAGTAACTCTGTCTGTCTGTTACTCTTTCACGCCAAAACTACTGAACGGATTTGAATGAAATTTGGTATACATGGTCTAGACCAGCGGTCATCACACTTTACTGTTCAAGGGCCACATATAACAATGTGGGCACTAGGGCCTGGGCCGCAGTATATGTAAATGCGTTTCAAGAGCTTTTAATTAAAAAGAAATCTACTTTATCGTGGGCCGCAGTTTGACGACCACGGGTCTAGACCCTGAGAAAGAACGTAGGATACTTTTTCTAGTTTAATATAAGAGATCACACTTTGTTCTTCGAAGGAAGTGCAATGAAGCAACTGCCTGACTCTTGCAACCCCTCAGCACCAGTCTTAACTAAATTATGGTTACACATTTCAGTACACTCAACCACTAATCGTAATATTAACTTGTAAAATTCATTACAGATTTGAAGAACCCATCAGCAGCAATAGATGGGATAGTCCACTGTTCACCGTTCAACCGACAGACGTTTTAGATCTGGACTCAATATACAAAGTGCTGTTTGAAAAGAAACCACCTCCTCCCAATATGAGTACGCAAAATGTAAGTATATATAGGTATATGTTTATGGGATAGGGGGCATACGAACAGACGGATCACCTGATGGTAAGCGATTAACGCCGCCCATGGACACCCGTAACACCAGAGAAGTTGCATGTGCATATTTGCGTACTTCTCATCGAAATGTCCCTTCCGTGGTGGGTTCACGTTTTACACCTTGGAAGAGCAACTTTTCGGCATGAATGGGCCGGCTCGACCGGAATGACACCACGGCCTCACAGAAGACCGGCGTCAAGCAGCGCCCGCGCTGTGTTTCGTCGAATGAGTGAGGGTACCGGGCCCAATTGGGGGAAAGAGGGTCAAAGGCTGGCAGCGAACTTGTGACTCTACTGGTGTTGCAGTTGTCTATGGGCGGCGGTAATCGCTTACCAATAGGTGATCCGTTGGCTCTGCTGCCTATCACAAAAAAGTGAGTTTTTTTATAGGAGATGCCTTCTGTATAATTGGCTCCAAAGTGACAGCTTTGGACCCGACTGGACCTTGCATGCTAAATCAAATCAAATCAAAATATCTTTAGTCAGTTTAAGTCTTTTACAGAACATTTTTTGACGACCCGTTTGGTTCAGTGGTAGTGAATGGTGCGTCTGGGCCAAGGGTTGCGGGTTCGATCCCCGCACGGTACAAACATTTGTGTGTATGAACATGTTTGTTTGTATAGGTCTGGGGGTTTTCTGTGTATTACAAGTATGTATTTACAAAAGAAAAGTATTATACGTATATATTTGTAATTTCACTGTTGGTTCTGATATCTGTAACACAGGTGCTTGAGCTACCTATCTCAGAGTCAGACCAATGTATGTGATGTAGTGAAATAAATGAAATAAAATTTATGCATTAAGATGAGAGAGACCTCATTCTACATTTCCTTATCAAAGTTTCCTTCTCCAGGCACCGCTGACATCAACAAACTTCCTCTACGAACTAGACAAGGTGACCCAAGCGATATCAAAACAGATTTTAGAAGCAAAACAGATGAACCTAGACGGAGAACTGAAGTTTCCATCGTACCCCGGATGTGTCCTCGAGTCCGAGTGTACTGCGCTGGTCACCCCACAGCGACTGCTGAGGCTCCGGAGGCAATTCCTTACATATGCCAAGATGAACCATTCGAATGAAGATATTAATAAGATTGGACGATATTTTGTGCAATATTTGAATAAAAGTTTGATGGAATGAGCATTTGAGTCTTTTGTTTTGTTTTTTTTTTATGTGATAGGTAGCAGACGAGCAGGCGGATCACCCGATGGTAAGCAATTGCCGCCGCCCATGGACAAATGCAACACCAGTGGAGTCACAAGTGCGCTGCTAACCTTTTATCCCCTTCCCCCCCGATGGGCCTCCGGTACCCTCACTACACTCGGCGAAACACAGCACAGGAGCTGATTCACGCCGGTTTTCTGTGTGGCAGTGGTATCACTCCGGTCGAGCCGGCCCATTCATGCCGAAGCATGGCTCTCCCACAATTAAAATTGTTTTTGTGTTAACCAATTAAACCGTGGGAGAGCCACGCTTTAGCATGAATGGGCCGGCTCGACCGGAGTGGTACCACAGCCTCATAAAATACCGGCGTGAAGCAGCGCTTGCGCTCGAGGGGAAAGGGGGTCAAAAGGGTGGCAGCGCACTTGTAACTCCACTGGTGTTACGGGTGTCTATGGGCGACGGCAATCGCTTACTTCGCTGATCCGTCTGCTCGTCTGCCACCTATCACATAAAAAATTAAGTACGGACAGCCACACATCAGGTTACTACAATCTGTCAAATTTCCTCAGTTGATATTGAACCAAACACGTTTGACATAAAGGTGAGGTTCGATTGAAGAAATTTGACAGATTGTAGTAACCTGATGTGCGGCTGTCTGTACATACCTAAGCAGACTGATCACGAGACTGGATCTGCATGTCACACCGGTCGGAGACGGCCCTTTTATGCCGAAGCGTGCCTCTCCCACGGTGAAAAATAGTTTATAGGAAAAAAATTAAACAACAATTTTATAAAAACATATTTCATATATTTAGTGTAATCCACATTTACATACATTTCAGTAATATCAACAAGCTAAGTATATCGTAAAAAGGGCATGGCTACTCTTCTCTCCCGCTCGCACATCAACCGTGCGAGAGAGACAAAATGCCTTAGAAGCTTGTACTAGAAACAATATTATAGTTTTTGCAACATTTCTGTATACTTTTACATTTTTTTCTATTTATCTTTGTATGAAAGCTTTAACCTACGTAGGTATGTGTGATGTATACATTTATTTATTTATGGAATAAGGCATATCTATTCTACAGGACAAAACAAAATTGTTTGGAAGGTTAGGAATCTTATACAGGATGTATCAATAAAAATCGCGTTTAGTTCATTTAAATACATAATAACAATTACTTATTTTAAAAACATTGTTATGCCACATAAAAGATTTCAAATACATCACATTATTAAAAAATCAGAAATAAGTAATGAACACCCAAAGTTATAAGAGACCCCGCAGACTACAAACTTTCAATCGGCCGATAGTTTGGTCGGCTTCTTAATCAGTATGAAGATGTATGCAGATGCGCACATTACAGTGATTCAGTATCGGCCGATAAAAAAGTTTGATGCATACGAACCGGCCAACCCGACTAAACTATCGGCCGATAGTAAATCTGTAGGCTGCGGGGAGATCTCTGTTGTTATTAAATAAAACGAATTTAATCGATGAATCATCCTGTCTACAATATTTAATATCAACAAAATTGACACCGGAAAAATCCAAACAATTTTGTTTCAAACCTGACGACATGGTAAAAATAAAAGTTAGACTTTTGTATTCGTGCTACTTAAAGCCTCTTACATAGATATTTACTTAATAAAGAGTGTGCCGGTTGCCAGTTTTTACATTATATGTGACATTGTTAATATAAAAATGTTCAATAAATAAAAACAAGTATGTACAGCAGCCACACATCAAAGTATACAAAACTGTCAAATTTCTCCAATCGACTCTCATCTTACTGTCAAACACATAAAGTTGAATATCAATTCAGGAAATTTGACAGGTTGTGGTAACCTGATGTGTGGTTGCCTGTACATTTTTAGAATCACCTATCTAAATGAATAATTCCAAGAGGCAAAGGAATAAAATAGATAAGTTGGTAACTGCTAAGCGACACACCCTGTATAAGTAAACTCATTTTAAATCATAAGTTCAAGTTGTCTTGTCCTTTTTTAAAATTAGACACAAGACTTAAACCCCTGGAGGCCAATTCTCGGTTTTCGCCTTCTATGTCGAGTCGACTTCATGGAACGCATAGGAGAACAAGATCAGGAATGTCGACTGTAATCTGTGTTCTCCTATTGGTTGTGCGTTCCACGAAGTCGACTCGACATAGAAGGCGAAAATCGAGAATTGGCCTGCTGTTCCCTATAATACCTACGACATCTAACTACTAAATATACAGCGTGATTTAAATTCATTTAAACTTAATGCAATGAATGACAATTTACAATGAAACTTAACAGAAATCATAACATGGCGACCGTATTATAGGAACTCAACTATATACAAAAAATAATCACAATTGTATACTTTGACGTCACGTAATGAGGGTTTTTGCTAATGAAAAATCTTGTAGACAACAGTACGTACAGCCACAGATCAAAGTATACAAAACTTCGACTTTCATCTTACTATCAAACACATTAGGTTGATTATCAATTGAGGAGTCAAAATTGCAATAAACAACCAATGACGTTGAAGTTGGACCTCGGTCTAACATTACGCCATCTAGCGGCTTTTTCACAAGCGAGAGCCTCCATTTTGATATGATACGTCAAAATATGTATCCATTTGTTTTTGGAACAGTCATCTACGTAACGATAAGTATGATTTTTCATTTGCAAGAACCCTAAATTATTTTTGTACTAAAAATATAACACTGAATTCACAAAATATAATAATGAAATTTTATGTAACTTTCTTGTTAAAATGTAACATGGATATTTTGATTATAAAAATAAAATATTGTTAGTGAATCTTATAAAAATATGTACAGACAAAGAAAATAATTACTCATAATTATTCCATTTCTATGCGGTCAAAAATGTATATTTAAAATTAAAAGAGACGTCAATGTAAGAATCCGGTTTTAAAAATTACTTCAAATAATTTAAATAAACATAATTTGCCTGTACAGTCAGCCACACATCAAGTTACCGAAATCTGTTAAATGCCGTCAATTGATATTCAACCTAATGTATTATGACAGTAAGATGAGAGTCGATTGAAAAAATTTGACAGTTTTGTATACTTTGATGTGTGCCTGTACGCACATTTTTACTTAAGCCCAATTCGACCAACATTATCTGAGAAAAAAATCTCGTATAGATTTATTTAATAGTAGACCTAAGTGTAGACTAAATTAAAATTAAATCTCAAATGAATATTAAAACAAATTTTACCCGTCAAAATAAAATACGAATACCACAATAAATCGTTAAATATTCGAGATAAAGAAACTAAAGCTATATTATCCTACGTATATGTAACAAATACCAATTTAGGACTTAAAACATTGGACTTAAAGATTATTTTTCAATAAAACGGGACTGTCTACCGTACGATGAATTAAAAAATAAATTGCAAAGAATTGCTATAACAAAAATAATTGTCAGCATGGTAGGAGCAAATTAGGGTTTTAGACTCAGAAAGGCCCAATTTTTTAGTCCATAGTTAATCTGAACTAATAGTAAAATATGTTATCATTGGTCAAATATCGACAAAAAAGTTTTTTAACTGTAGTTAGACAACCAATAGTCATATTGCAACCAAAATGCGGTAACTTTGACTATTGTCAAAGTTAACTTAAGTCAATTTTAAAGAGGTAACTACGAATCAAAAAACCGGCCCTAAATTAAACCAGCTATTTATATACCTGTATCCGTATTATATGAAAAGATTTAAGCCCATTATTTTAAGTCATACAATAAAACGCTGTGATTGAAGACCAAAGATTTGTGTACTATTTTATTAATATGCTTTGTACTCTATATTTTTTGAATATTGATTCTATTATTCGATTTAATTTTTACTATTGAAAATTCATGAAATATAAAGTAGATTTTTCCTTTTTTTAATTGGATGTTTGATTACAATTTCTATAGGTTCAATCCAATTTTGAACGCCTCAAATGATCAATGACAGTTTTTGCAAATTAATAACCCGTTAGATGGTGATACACTCGTACAGGGTGTATCTGTGAACATTTATAACACTTTAAACACTTAAGGTTTCGAATAGGGTTAAAAACTTGAATTTTGTCTTATATGAAATTATTTGCATAAAAGACAGATTTTTTCTATACAGGGTGTATCTGTGAACATTTACATCCCTTTAACCATGTGTTCTACCGACCATTCTACACAACATTTGTTCAACGACTTTTCGAAATTCATCTAAAAAAAAATCGACTTCCCATACAAAATGACCAAGTCACGTGACCGACTTTGTATGAGAAGTAAAATTTTTTTATGCGTATTTTCAAAAGACATAGAACAAATGTTGTTCAGAATGGTTGGTAGAACATGTGGTTAACGGGATGTAAATGTTTACAGATACCCCCTGTATAACCAACCAAATTGTGTTTGGATGCCTAAAACTCCATCTAACGGATTATTTATTAACAAAAACTTGTTTAACAAACTTGAAGTACATATCTTTTAAAATGGAAAATACAATTTAATATTTTAGGAATGAAACAGTAATCTTATGGACAAATACAAATAAGAGGAATGTTAAAATTGTAAGGACACTGGTTGCTATAAAAACGGAGATAAACATTGAAATATTCACAAAAGGATAAGTTTTTATAAATAGTGCGTAACGATTTTAAAATATGGTTTCGAAAGCAATGATCTATACCATTTAAAAAGAGATAACTTATATAGTCTCGATCGCTTATACATAGCCCGAAAAGACGAAAACACTTGCACGATGTAATCGACGCCTAGTGCCATCTTTTGGCAAAATAAGGCAACGAAGTGCGAACGGGTACGATAAAATATTGAAAGAATTTTCAGTAATAGCAAAACAAAACCTGACTATGAATGTTTATGTGATAAAGAGTTACAAACACAAATTATTATTTTGTTACAATCAGAAAAAATCTAACGAAACCATTCTCCATTTAGCTTTCGAAACCAAAATTTCGATGTTAACGTGCTTATAAGCGCAAAAATTCAATAATATAGAATTAATAATAATTAAAATAATGTAGCCGGTCGATTAGCTCATATTTAAACGACCGGGCCACAAGGTGTATGATAAATAGTATAATAAGTTGAAACGTACCCATCCTAACATGCATTAAAACTAATATAATATAGCATAGACAGAAAGTTAAACGCGATAATATTGTTCTCTATATCTCAGCTTCATCATCTATTACGTTAACCGCAGATAAAATACTAAGTATATACTTGGACTTAAATAAAGCATTTGACACCGTCTCGGTTCCCTTACCCATTTGAAAAATGTAGGTCCAAAGGCATTTTTTTTAAATCGCCTCTGGTGACTAAATAAATAGAACCCAAAACAGAAACATTCCTGAGGAAATTTCGACATTGTATGGTGTACCGCAGGGTAGTGTTCTAGGCCCAATAATATTCTCAATACACATTAACGACCTTTCTGCTTCCAAAATAATTACATAATGTAAAAATATTGTCAAATGACACAGCACATTTGTTCTATGAAGACTGCTGGTACGAGGTACTTCCATGTTTGTATACAAAATGAAACACCTACTTTGCAGGAACAGTTGATTTGTTCCACAAGTGGTTTCTGATTATGCAATTGTCTTATAGCACGTGCATGCTCATATGGGTACATTCCCACTTATTATACAAGTACATACGACATAATTTCCGGTAGACTACTTTTAGACCTTATTCCAATGACTTAGGGTCGAAAAGGGTCCGTCGGGAATTTTGTCGGATGTACCAAACACATTTAAGATTTTGTCTTACATTAAAGATGTGAGGTAACTCGTGTATACGTACTTGCAATGTCTTAGTTTATTTTTAAAATAATTAATAGTACAGATTGGTGCGTGTTAAATGTATGTTCTTACTAGCATACTAACTTTTTGAATTGGGACGTAATTTTTATACAAACTTTACTCACCCAGCGCCATCTATTGGCAAAGATTGGAATAGCATAACTAACGGCCGCTGTCAGAGACGTCATTTAAGCTAATGTTCAATGACTTAAGTATCGGTAGTCTTTATGCGTATTGAAATAAGTGTCAATATATTTTCTTAAGTAACCAACTTAGTTAAATCAACGACTCTGAGTGCGGCAGTAAGTCCCATAACTAATTGAGCGCGGGCCACTAGTACTTTTATGTTTCTCACTCAGCAGAACTAACTTTTGTATCAAAATTAGGTCTTAATTCCAATTTATAGCCACGATAGTATTCCAGTAAGAACTTATATATAACACGGTCGACCGTAAAGCTATAATATCAAACTACGCGTAAATGCATCAATGACACCTGAACGACAAAGGAATATCAACGAATTTATTCGAAACACTTCGAAAAGTGTGTAGACGTATATTTAGATATACAATTTCAGAACAAAAGTTACTATACTCAAAAGTATAGTATATCATAATCGGGCATAGTTATGCAAACTAGAATCAACTTACATAAAGTTACTTTCGAGATAAGTATAACGCATCTCAGCAGGCCTTCAGGGTGAGGATGACAGACTCAGTAGTTAGTTCTTTTGTCTCTGTCAACCTCATATTTGGATCTCACGGCCGCTTACCATCAGGCGGAGTGAGGTCATCTTGATTGTCCACAATATAAAAAAAAGTATATAACACCCAGACACTGAATTTGTATAAATAAATATACGTCCACGTAAATAAAGGTACATTTATAATTTAAAACTAACAGAATCACCGGCGACATTCAATTTCCATCCCTATTACCAAGAATTACAGTTTACAATTATTATATTTAATGAAATAATTATGTGCTATGCACTTATACCTTTAACGCCGGTGAATACATATTTTACCAAAGTACATGTGTAGGAAAGTAAGCCAACTACTACTACTGCTTCGTGCGCCAAAGGTCGTGGGTTCGATCCCCATCCTGGACAAATAATGTTGTTCGCGATAGATCTGGCTGGCAACCCCGTAAACTGACAGATGCAAATGTCAAGTTTCTATACATTTTGACATTTTGCATTTGTCGAATTGAGTGATAATGTATGGGGATGACACATTGACATCTGTCAGTTTACTCCATATGATTAAAAATCAGAGTATAGGTGTTGTTGATCATCAGGGGGCACGAATGTATGTCCAAGATTTATTGTTGTAATTATGGAAAACATCTAAAACATCTTTTGGATCGACCAAAATGGCGTTCTTTCGGAGGCCTATAACATTTTGTCGACTATCGTTCGCGAGAGCGCATCCTTCTATCCCGCTCATCGTTCAGTCAGGTGAGCGAGAGGCAACTTGCGCCGACACAATACTAGTTTCGACAAATTATCTCGCGGCGCGCATGTTAACCCGGCAAGACTCGTATCGGATCGCTGAACCAGTTGATTAAGTAAGTATGGAAAACATGCAAATTTTCCTAAGCCAACCTACTTTCCTACAGCATACTACAGATAACTTTACAAACTGTTGCCAAACATCATTCTATCGTCATACAGACTCAATCTATTACATTCACTTGCTCTTCCCTTCTGCAGGGCTCTGTCCCTCCTAGCCCTTCGAACTGCTACTGGCAAGTCACCAGGCGTTTTCACCCTTCCAGCCGGGTTCTGCAGATTCAAATCTCCAGACGACGAGAAAATCTCCGAAACTTGCTCCAAAGAATGCTGCCGCTTAATAGAAAGACTCTTTAAAGACGGCTTCGGAGATTTCGGCGACTTCTCAACCTCTGGATTCAAGAATTTCAAGGCTGTCGTATCTATCTCTCCATTTAAAGCCGCCAAATAAACAGGATTATCCCCACTGTACCCATTCACGTTTTCTTTATCATTCGGATCGCTGAATTCGTTATCGAAATTCGTATACTTATTATGAAACTTATTGAATCCGAAATCTGTAACTTGACTCGCTTCTTTCAACACTGGTATCTCGTTTTGGTATCTCTTTTTGTCATCTTTCGGTATCGCTTGCATTGTTATTTTGT
This sequence comes from Cnaphalocrocis medinalis, assembly GCA_014851415.1. Lineage (NCBI taxonomy): Eukaryota > Metazoa > Arthropoda > Insecta > Lepidoptera > Crambidae > Cnaphalocrocis > Cnaphalocrocis medinalis. Next base: position 4,012,869 of record CM026301.1, on the reverse strand, counting down.
TACCATTCTCAGATAGTAGCATTAAATGCTCATCTTCGCTACTTGAGCAATCGGAATTTAACTCAAACGGAGAATTGGTGTAGCTTTCCGCTTGCGTATTAATGTATTGTAACTCCAAATTTATGCTTGCTCTGGAAGACCTGCCTGAGTTTATAATTCTATTATCGCAACTAAGTCGTTTTTGACCGTGGAATCTTCGGATTCCGAATGCCCACATTTGAAAATACTCTGCGATGACATTGAAGTCCTAAACTTGTTAATACTCTCTGTGGAGCCTCTAGAATTCTTGCTACGCAATTCTACGTCTAAAGGCTTCGCTTTAGGGACTATAACTGCGAAAATTTGGCTTCTATCGATTTCGTTCGGTAATTCTTTGAAGCCAAAGACTTTATTTTCCCTGTTCAATTCAGATTCGATCATCATGGTTGGAGATAAGGTTCTATTTGGCGGGGACAGTGTTGGTCCTTCTAGACTGTATATCCTATCTTGGTTTATGACCAAGTTGGTTGGTCTGTCGTAGTTATTCTGTTTCTCTATTATTGTTGTCTTTGTCTTACCGTTTTGGCAGGAGTTGGAAGTTTCTGGAATCAACTTGACTTCTGTGTCCATTTTTTTGTTGAGTCTGCTGAAGAAGCGTCGGATGCCCCATTTTGGTTTTTCGACCTTCACTTCTTGGAGCAGGTTGGTTTGCTTGGGGCCTCTTTCCTCGTGGGCGCTTACGTCGTTTTGCACGTAGTCTAGCGGTCTTTGGTAGGACCTGTGGAACGCAGAAAGTATTAAGGGGCTATACGAATGAAACTAGCGCCGCCAACCTATTTACACTGATTGTGGCGAAAATATGATATTTTTGAAGAAAATAAAACATTACAGACTTAGATCCAAGTAAATTGGATTGTTCAAGATGCAATACAATATTTCTAACACACGACAAGTAACAATAATGGTAATTATTGCTAAAAACGGCCACTTTTAGCAATAATTGACATTATTGTTACTTGTCGTGTGTTTTATATTATTGTATTGCATCTTGAAAGATTCAATTTACTTTTATCTAAGTCTGTAATGTTTTGCTTTCTTAAAAAATATCGTATTTTCACCACAATCAGTGTAAATATGTAGGTTGGGGGCGCAAGTTTCATTCGTACCCTAATGTAGATAGATAGACCAATACTTTTTAATTAATAAATCAATCAATAAATTCACACAACATCTCATACATTGACCCGACTCCATACTAAGTAGCTTAAGCACTCGTGTTACAGATATCAGACAACAGAGGATCAGCAATGTCGCGCGGTTTAAATAGAAATAAATAAAATAAATTGAGACAACATCACGTACATTGTCCTGGTCCCAACTAAGGTTTTCCCTTGTACTATGGAAACCAGAAACAACGAAGGGACCACAAACACCCAGACCCTACAAAAATATATTTGTGTTTCATTAACAAATATCTGTGTTGTAAGTAAGTAAACATTTATTTAGTGCGGGAGTTGAACCGGCGATCCTTGTGTCTCAACCGGCGCTCAAACCACTGCGCTACACGGGTCGTCAAACAAAACCCCAAAAAAACAAAATATTTGAGTTACATAGTCAAAGGTTCCTCTACCCAAAGGTTGTCTGGAAGAGATCGCTATTTAGCGATAAGGCCGCCGATATTGTATTTGGAAATTACTATTATTAGCATTAAGTTCTGTAATGTGTTGTGCAATAAAGAGTATCTATCTATCTATCTATAGTCACTGACCTGGCCTCGTCTCTGGGCGGGAGTTCCCTGGGTGGCAAACGGGTCAACCTGGCGACTGAGAGGCAGTTCTCCTCTACGGGCGGCCGAGGCTCCGGGGCTGATATATCCTGGGAAATAAACAGAGCAAATATAAATAATAGAAAAAAATAGTCTGTAGTAATCTTTTTAAGGTAGGCCGAGACGTGGACACTCACGGCTGGACTAGTCCACCGGTTCAAAGTCGATCAAAGAGCTATGGAAAGGGCTATGCTCTGGAGTATCTCTGAAGGACCGCATCAGAAATGATGTAATCCGACAGAGAACCAGAGTCACCGACATAGCCCACCGAATTAGCAAACTGAAGTGGCAGTGGGCTGGTCACATTAGCCGCAGAACTGACAACCGTTGGAGCCGTAAAGTCCTTGAGTGGAGACCGCGACTCGGTAAGCGTAGTGTTGGACGCCCTGCTACAAGATGGGATGACGACATTCGAAGGCTGGCTGGAGTGAGCTGGATGAGAGTGGCCGAAAATCGGGAGCGGTGGCGTGCATTTGGGGGAGACCTATGTCCAGCAGTCCAGTATCTATGTATTTGAAAACACGGTGTATCTAACTGTTTGACAGTCTTGGATGCGACTATCTACCTAATTGCTGTCGACTATACCTTCAAGCTCTTATGCACAAGTAGATCACACGCCTGCGACAACGTGCAGTTAGAATTCCGATAGATGGCGTTACGTTGACGTCACGTCCAACAACGAGTGGATTGGTTATTTTTGATGTGAGATGTCAAAATGTCACTATACTCTAGTGGATATAATAATAGTGGCGTTGTCGCTATAATAATTTGGTGGTGAATCATGTGGAGTAAACTGACACATGTCAATGTGTCATCCCCATACATTATCGCCCAATTTGACAGATGCAAAATGTCACAATACATTGTGACATTTGCATCTGTCAGTTTACTCCACATGGTTAAAAACCAGAGTGTAAACGACCAATGACGTTGAAGTTGGACCTGACGTCAACGTGACGCCGTCTATCGGATTCTCCAACTGTGTGCACAGGACCGATCTGTGTGGAGAACTTTGGGGGAGGTCAATGTCCAGCATTGGACGTCTTTTGGATGATATGATAATGATGACGACTATACCTTCAAGCTCTTACATACATAGTGACTTACCTTCAAGCTCTTGTGCACAAGTTGATCACTAGATCTCGGATGGATGGATGCGGGTGGCACAGGACCGATCTGTGTGGAGAACTTTGGGGGAGGCCTATGTCCAGCAGTGGACGTCTATTGGCTGAAATGATGATGATGACGACTATACCTTCAAGCTCTTACATACATAGTGACTTACCTTCAAGCTCTTGTGCACCAGCAGGTCAGTGGAGCTGGCGGCGGGCAGCATGGTGTTCCTACACGGTGTAACCTATACATCAGTGACCTACCTTCAAGCTCTTGTGCACCAGCAGGTCAGTGGAGCTGGCGGCGGGCAGCATGGTGTTCCTACACGGTGTAACCTATACATCAGTGACCTACCTTCAAGCTCTTGTGCACCAGCAGGTCAGTGGAGCTGGCGGCGGGCAGCATGGTGTTCCTACACGGTGTAACCTATACATCAGTGACCTACCTTCAAGCTCTTGTGCACCAGCAGGTCAGTGGAGCTGGCGGCGGGCAGCATGGTGTTCCTACACGGTGTAACCTATACATCAGTGACCTACCTTCAAGCTCTTGTGCACCAGCAGGTCAGTGGAGCTGGCGGCGGGCAGCATGGTGTTCCTACACGGTGTAACCTATACATCAGTGACCTACCTTCAAGCTCTTGTGCACCAGCAGGTCAGTGGAGCTGGCGGCGGGCAGCATGGTGTTCCTACACGGTGTAACCTATACATCAGTGACCTACCTTCAAGCTCTTGTGCACCAGCAGGTCAGTGGAGCTGGCGGCGGGCAGCATGGTGTTCCTACACGGTGTAACCTATACATCAGTGACCTACCTTCAAGCTCTTGTGCACCAGCAGGTCAGTGGAGCTGGCGGCGGGCAGCATGGTGTTCCTACACGGTGTAACCTATACATCAGTGACCTACCTTCAAGCTCTTGTGCACCAGCAGGTCAGTGGAGCTGGCGGCGGGCAGCATGGTGTTCCTACACGGTGTAACCTATACATCAGTGACCTACCTTCAAGCTCTTGTGCACCAGCAGGTCAGTGGAGCTGGCGGCGGGCAGCATGGTGTTCCTACACGGTGTAACCTATACATCAGTGACCTACCTTCAAGCTCTTGTGCACCAGCAGGTCAGTGGAGCTGGCGGCGGGCAGCATGGTGTTCCTACACGGTGTAACCTATACATCAGTGACCTACCTTCAAGCTCTTGTGCACCAGCAGGTCAGTGGAGCTGGCGGCGGGCAGCATGGTGTTCCTACACGGTGTAACCTATACATCAGTGGACCTACCTTCAAGCTCTTGTGCACCAGCAGGTCAGTGGAGCTGGCGGCGGGCAGCATGGTGTTCCTACACGGTGTAACCTATACATCAGTGACCTACCTTCAAGCTCTTGTGCACCAGCAGGTCAGTGGAGCTGGCGGCGGGCAGCATGGTGTTCCTACACGGTGTAACCTATACATCAGTGACCTACCTTCAAGCTCTTGTGCACCAGCAGGTCAGTGGAGCTGGCGGCGGGCAGCATGGTGTTCCTACCGGTGTAACCTATACATCAGTGACCTACCTTCAAGCTCTTGTGCACCAGCAGGTCAGTGGAGCTGGCGGCGGGCAGCATGGTGTTCCTACACGGTGTAACCTATACATCAGTGACCTACCTTCAAGCTCTTGTGCACCAGCAGGTCAGTGGAGCTGGCGGCGGGCAGCATGGTGTTCCGCTGGAGGCAGGCGTTGCGGCCGACGTGCGGCGCGGGGTACAGCAGCGGCGCGGTCACGTCACACGCCGGAGACAGGGTGCAGTTGGAGTTCTTGTCCGGCTCCGTGGGGGTGGATGCGTCTGAAAATTATCAATTTCTATTTAGTATGGGCCGGCTCGACCGGAGTGATACCACTGCCTCACAGAAAATTGGCGTGAAGCAGCCCCTGTGCTGTGTTTCGCCAAGTGAGTGAGGGTACCGGAAGCCCACCCGGGGGGGAAGGGGATAAAAGGTTGGCAGCGCACTTGTGGCTCTACTGGTGTTGCAGGTGTCCATGAGCGGCGGCATTACTTACCATCAGGTGATGCGCCTGCTCGTCTGCTACCTATCACATAAAAAAAAAAGTAGTGGCCCGCTCTCGCTCTTCGTTTTGATATTTGCTATTTAACATTTGCTCACTTCGTTTTAACATTTGCTATTTAACATTTGTTATATATAACATTTGCTACTTAACAATTGGCATTTAACATTTGCTATTTGACATTTAACATTCACTATTCAACATTTGCTACTTAACATTTGTTATAATATAACATTTGCTACTTAACAATTGGCATTTAACATTCACTATTCAACATTTTGCTATTCAAATTTTGCTATTTAACATTTGCTGACTTCGTTTTGACATTTGCTATTTAACTTTTGTAGCATTTTCTATTTAAATTTGCTATTCAACATTTGCTATGCAGCATTTGCAATTCAACATTTGCTAAATAACATTTGCTATTTTACATTTGTAATGCAACATTTTTTCTATTTAACATTTGTTATTAAACATTTGCTATTTAGCATTTGCATTTCAGGACTTGCTCTTTAACATTGTTATTTAACAAAATAAAATATGTTTTGAATTTTTCGAATATAGCTCGAGTTTGTGATCACCGCATCGCATTAGGCAAGCGTGGTGATTAAGCCTAATACCATCATCGTGGCATTCGTGGTCATGATTTGATTTCTACGAAGAAGGCAAAGGGCCTTACAGTGGGACAGTATATAGATTACTAGCGGCCGCCCGCGACTCCGTCCGCGTGGAAAAGTAACTTTTTACCCCCCCTTTCAACCCCTTACAACCCCCTTAACGCAATAAAAAGTAGCCTATGTCCTTTCTCAGGGTCTAGATTATCTGTATCTGTGGATAGGCTGATACTTTTCGACTTCTCGGTTTGTATATAAGGTTTGTCGATGTCCATAGAATCTATCTCTTTATAATGGGGGCTACCGCCTGTGGAAAATATGTTAGATCGCGCACGTGTCGCAACGTCAACGTCATTGGTCGTTCAGTGACATTTTGACATCTCACATCAAAAATAACCAATCACTGTGTAGTTGGACCTCAGTGTATACGTACGCCATCTAACGGAGCGAGCGAGAGAGAACGTAGCCCCCATTATAAAGAGATAAATTCTTTAGACATCGAGTAGTACTAATGGGGGTAGTATTGATGATTATTATTGATTTGCTATGAAATCTTGACTTTACCTGGTGGGTGGGGATGCAAATTGTTGTCATGTATGACCGGTCCCTGCGCCTGCAGGAGCTGTTTCAACTCGCACATGCGCTCTTCCACGCACACCGCCGTCAATCTGAATACAAAATATATGTTCAAGTGGGAGAGACACGCTTCGGCATGAATGGACCGGATCGACCGGAGTGTACCACGGCCTGACAGAAGACTGTAAGTATTTCATAAAATCTTGGCAACGCATCACCAACCTCTCTGATCGCGCAGATGTATACGTTAATCGCTTACCATCAGGTAATCCGTCTGCTCGACTGCCACCTATCAAATAATAAAATCTAACGAGGTTCAAGCCAACCCTAAGAATATGATGGTGGTGGCAAAAAAGCGTGCGTCTCATCATCATCATCATCAGCCAGTTGCAGTCCACTGCTGGACGTAGGCCTCTCCAAATGCTCGCCACTTTGATCGATCTTCGGCTACTCGCGTCCAGCTCCAGCCCTCTTGCGCAGATCATCACTCCATCTGGCCTGAGGTCGTCCTACACTACGTTTACCGAGACGCGGTCTCCACTCCAGAACTCGTTTACCTCAACTGTTGTCAGTTCTGCGGCAGATTATGGCACTGCCACACATTTATTACACAGACAGCTAAGGAGTGGAACTCCCTGCCGAGGTCTGTGTTTCCCGACCACTATAACCTGGACATCTTTAAGGCAAATGTGAACAGGCATCTTCTAGGCAAACGTATGTCATCCTACAGGTACTCCAAACTGGAATTCAAGACCAAAAAATCCACGACAGATACGTCACTGTCAAATCTGTTAAAGTCACTTATGACATTTTTAAGTGACGTTTTCAGGTTTCTCCAACCTTTTTGGCATTATTTTTCTTATTAAGCAGACTAAACTGTCAAGTTTCAATACATTGTTAAAATCTTGTGGGTAGATGCCAAATGTTATTAACACCTGAAGCGCAATACCATCTTTGAAAACTAAAATTACGGATGGTTAAGTTTTTATTAAAGCGTCTTGTATTTACGTGAAAAAAAGTAAATAAAATTATTTTTTAAATTATAGAATCAAAATTACCAATAAATAAATTATATCAGCGAGTGTTTTTAGAAAAAAGGGGTATACTATGGTACGATCATTTTATTACAGTAGCAACATTGTAGTAGATTTTTTGGTCTTGAATTCCAGTTTTGGGTATAGACCTCATCGTCACTTTCCATCAGATGCGATTGTGGTCAAGCGTTGGCCTACAGATTAAAAAAAATCAGCTTACTAATCCGCTGAGCTATGTCGATAACTTTGGTTTTCTGCCGGACCACCTCGTTTCGGATTCGATCACGCAGAGAACTAGCCGTGCTGTTAGTGTTCAAGACGATAGTGGTTGTTAGATTAAGTTTTATTATTTTTTGTGAAAAAGGTTTGCGTGATATACCAGAAGGGTTTATGGTTTTGAAAAGTAAAAATAAATACGTCTGTCAATACATAACGTCAGCGAAGAAAAATTTTCCCAACACCACGCAAACCCTTTAATTCGAATGTGTTTTTCGATTATCTATTGAAAAATACAACCGCCTGATTTTCCCCCAACTCCGCTGCCTTTCACTACACAGTTCCCGACCGTTTCAGTGGTGGTGGCAAACAAGCGCTCACCTGGCCTCCGCGTCGTGGTCCCAGCACTCGTCGCAGGTCTCGGTGGCTATCTTCAGCGCTCGAGGCCTCTGGGACGGGGCCCTTGGGCAGCGGCGGCCGGGCCTTGTTGCGGGATACTAGAGTCTGTAGGGAAAGGATTAAGGTTGAGTATTACTTTGAAATAAAGAACTAGTTTATTCAGTCAAGGAGCTATATCGACGAACGAAACTAGCGCCGCCAAGCCTATTTACACTGATCTGTGGCGACTAATATGATATTTTTGAAGAAAACAAAACTCTACAAACTTAGATGCAAGTAAATTGGATGTTTCAAAACGCAATACAATATTTTTAACACGCTACAAGTAACAATAAGGTTAATTATTACTAAAAGTGGCCGTTTTTAGCAATAATGAACATTGTTGTTCCTTGTCTGCATCTCGAAAAATTCAATTTGAAGGGTACAGGCAAAGAATAGGGAATGTCCTAATGAACGATTTTGAGAAAAACGCAACGTAAAATAAAGAAATATAATATTATCTATAGCTTTTTTTCGCTTCGGCCATAGATAAAAATGACTTTTTGGCGTCATCCTTTTACTTTTTTTAAAATTAGGTGATTGGCGACTAAACTACTTTAGGCAAAGATTTGCCTTCAATAAAATTCAGAAATTTTTCAACAAAGTGACATTCCCTGTTCGTCACCTGTACCCTTCATTTACTTGCATCTAAATTTGTAGAGTTTTACTTTCTTAAACATATCGTATTGTCGCCACAATCAGTGTAATAGGTTGGCGGCGCTAGTTTCATTCGTATAGCCCCTTAAAGACTGTTTATGGAAGGAGCCAGTGTATGTGTGTCTCTATAGTGTATGTGTCTCTATAGTGTATGTGTCCCTATAGTGTATGTGTCTCTATAGTGTATGTGTCCCTATAGTGTATGTGTCTATAGTGTATGTGTCTCTATAGTGTATGTGTCCCTATAGTGTATGTGTCTCTATAGTGTATGTGTCCCTATAGTGTATGTGTCTCTATAGTGTATGTGTCTCTATAGTGTATGTGTCCCTATAGTGTATGTGTCTCTATAGTGTATGTGTCTCTATAGTGTATGTGTCTCTATAGTGTATGTGTCCCTATAGTGTATGTGTCTCTATAGTGTATGTGTCAACATCCATAACATATTTTGGATCGACCAAATGGTATTTTTTTTGCTTCGGAGGCCAAGATTCGTTTTTGAATCGCTGAGCCAGTGGATTAAGTAAGTATGGAAACATGCAAATTTCCTAGCCAACCTACTTTCCTACATCATACTAAAGATAACTTTACAAACTGTTGCCAACATCATTCTATCGTCATACAGACTCATCTATTACATTCACTTGCCCTTCCCTTCTGCAGGGCCCTGTCCCTCCTAGCCCTTCGAACAGCTACTGGCAGTCACCAGCGTTTTCACTCTTCCAGCCGGTTCTGCAGATTCAAATCTCCCGACGAGGAGAAAATCTCCGAACTTGCTCCAAAGAATGCTGCCGCTTAATAGAAAGACTCTTTAAAGACGGCTTCGGATATTTCGGCGACTTCTCACCTCTGGATTCAAAATTTCAAGGCTGTCGTATCTATCTCTCCTTTTAAAGCCGCCAAATAAACAGGATTATCCCCACTGTACCCATTCACGTTTTCTTATCATTCGGATCGCTGAATTCGTTATCGAAATTCGTATACCTTATTATGAAACTTATTGAATCCGAATCTGTAACTTGACTCGCTTCTTTCAACACTGGTATCTCGTTTTGGTATCTCTTTTTGTCATCTTTCGGTATCGCTTTGCATTTATTTTGTTACCATTCTCAGATAGTAGCATTAAATGCTCATCTTCGCTACTTGAGCAATCGAGTTTAACTCAACGGGAATTGGTGTAGCTTTCCGCTTGCGTATTAATGTATTGTAACTCCAAATTGATGCTTGCTCTGGAAGACCTGCCTGATTTATAATTCTGTATCGCAACTAGTCGTTTTCTTGACCGTGGAATCTTCGGATTCCGAATGCCCACATTTGAAAATACTCTGCGAAGACATTGAAGTCCTAAACTTGTTAATACTCTCTGTGGAGCCTCTAGAATTCTTGCTACCGCAATTCTACGTTCTCAAGGCTTCGCTTTAGGGACTATAACTGCGAAAATTTGACTCCTATCGTTTTTCGTTCGGTAATTCTTTGAAGCCAAAGACTTTGTTTTCCTGTCAATTCAGATTCGATTACTCATGGTGTGGTGATAAGGTTCTATTTGGCGGGGACGTGTTGGTCTTCTAGACTGTATATCCTATCTTGATTTATGACCAAGTTGGTTGGTCTGTCGTAGTTATTCTGTTTCTCTATTATTGTTGTCTTTGTCTTACCGTTTTGGCAGGAGTGGAAGTTTCTGGCATCACCTTGACTTCTGTGTCCATTTTTTTGTTGAGTCTGCCTGAAGAAGGCGTCGGACTGCCCCATTTTGGTTTTTCGACCTTCCCTCTGGAGCAGGTTGGTTTGCTTGGGCCTCTTTCCTCGTGGGCGCTTACCGTCGTTTTGCACGTAGTCTAGCGGTCTTTGGTAGGATCTGTGAACGTAGAAAGTATTAATGTAGATAGATAACCATACTTTTTAAATAATAATCAATCAATTAATTTACACAACATCTCATACATTGACCTGACTCCGTACTAAGTAGCTTAAGCACTTGTGTTACAGATATCAGACAACAGAGGATCACCAATGTTTAAACATAAATTGAGACAACATCACGTACAATTTCCTGGTCCCAACTAAGGTACGGTAAGGTAAGGTTCCCTTGTACTATGGAAACCAGAAACAACGAAGGGACCACAAACACCCAGACCCTACAAAAATATATTTGTGTTTCATTGACAAATATCTGTGTTGTAAGTAAGTAAGTAAATAAACATTTTTTCAGTGCGGGAGTTGAACCGGCGATCCTTGTGTTTCAACCGGGGCTCAAACCACTACGCTACACGGGTCGTCAAACAAAAACAAAATATTTGAGTTACATAGTCACTGACCTGGCCTCGTCTCTAGGCGGCAGTTCCCTGGGTGGCAAACGGGTCAACCGGGCGACTGAGAGGCAGTTCTCCTCTACGGGCGGCCGAGGCTCTGGGGCTGATATATCCTGGGATACAAACACAGCAAATGTAAATAATAGAAAAAAAAATTGTCTTTTAACCTCCTACCTACTTGGGTACTCCCGAAATCCTCATAATAGGTAACACGAATAAAGCCCCTTTAGCATGTTCATCATCATCATCATCAGCAACCCACGCTCGTCCACTGCTGGACATAGGTCTCCCCCAATGCACGCCACCGCTCCCGATTTTCGGCCAATCTCATCCAGCTCACTCCAGCCAGCCTTCGAATGTCGTCATCCCATCTTGTAGCAGGGCGTCCAACACTACGTTTACCGAGTCGCGGTCTCCACTCAAGGACTTTGTGGCTCCAACGGTTGTCAGTTCTGCGGCTAATGTGACCAGCCCAGTTTAGCATGTTAGATTATCAAATTAAGCAAAATAAAAATCAGGGTTTAAAACTTGTCGTTTTTCGTCGGGGGTTAAAAACTTATGACGCCCCGTCGCATTTGCTTTGGGGGTTAAAAACTTATGATGCCCCGTCGTAAGTCAGGTGGACCGACGATCTGGTGAAGGTCGCGGGAGTCCCTCGGATGCGGGTGGCACAGGACCGATCTGTGTGGAGAACTTTGGGGGAGGCCTATGTCCAGCAGTGGACGTCTATTGGCTGAAATGATGATGATGACGACTATACCTTCAAGCTTTTACATACATAGTGACTTACCTTTAAGCTCTTGTGTCTCTTCAATCACTGGATCTCGCAGCGGTTGCCACCATCGTATTTCTTTCTACACAATCAAACTTATACCTAATACCCAGTCGTTTTCGCATCGAGGGCTGAAAAGAGATAGAAAAAGAGTCCCCTATCTCTTACCTTCAAGCTCTTGTGCACAAGTAGATCACTAGATCTCGCACCGGCTGCCTCCATCGTATTCCTACACGGTCAAACTTATACATCAGTGACCTACCTTCAAGCTCTTGTGCACCAGCAGGTCAGTGGAGCTGGCGGCGGGCAGCATGGGTGTTCCTACACGGGTAAACCTAGTACAATCGAGTGACCTACCGTCAGCATCATTGTAGTCAACAGCAGGTCGGTGGAGCTGGCGGCAGGGCAGCATGGTGTTCCTACACGGTGGTAACCTATACATCAGTGGACCTAACCTTCAAGCTCTTGGCAACCAGCAGGTCGGTGGAGCTGGCGCGGGCGCAGGGGTTGCCTACAACGGGGGTTTTTTTGGGGGGGGTTAACCTATCATCAGTGACCTACCTTCAAGCTCTTGTGCACCGAGCAGGTTCAGTGGAGTCTGGCCGGCCGGGCAGACATGGTGGTTCCTACACGGTGTTAACCTATACTACAGTGAACCTACCCCTTCAAGTCTCTGGTGTGCACCAGCAAGGTCGGTGGAGCGGGCGGCGGGCAGCATGGTTGTTCCACTACAAAACAACGGGGTAACCTATAACATCAGTGACCTACCGTTCAAGCTCTTGTGCACCAGCAGGTCCGGGGGAGCTGGCGGCGGGCAGCATGGTGTTCCTACACGGTGTAACCTATACATCAAGTGACCTACCTTCAAGCTCTTGTGCACCAGCAGGTCGGTGGAGCTGGCGGCGGGCAGCATGGTGTTCCTACACGGTGTAACCTATACATCAGTGACCTACCTTCAAGCTCTTGTGCACCAGCAGGTCGGTGGAGCTGGCGGCGGGCAGCATGGTGTTCCTACACGGTGTAACCTATACATCAGTGACCTACCTTCAAGCTCTTGTGCACCAGCAGGTCGGTGGAGCTGGCGGCGGGCAGCATGGTGTTCCTACACGGTGTAACCTATACATCAGTGACCTACCTTCAAGCTCTTGTGCACCAGCAGGTCGTGGAGCTGGCGGCGGGCAGCATGGTGTTCCTACACGGTGTAACCTATACATCAGTGACCTACCTTCAAGCTCTTGTGCACCAGCAGGTCAGGTGGAGCTGGCGGCGGGCAGCATGGTGTTCCTACACGGTTAACCTATACATCAGTGACCTACCTTCAAGCTCTTGTGCACCAGCAGGTCGGTGGAGCTGGCGGCGGGCAGCATGGTGTTCCTACACGGTGTAACCTATACATCAGTGACCTACCTTCAAGCTCTTGTGCACCAGCAGGTCGGTGGAGCTGGCGGCGGGCAGCATGGTGTTCCTACACGGTGTAACCCTATACATCAGTGACCTACCTTCAAGCTCTTGTGCACCAGCAGGTCGGTGGAGCTGGCGGCGGGCAGCATGGTGTTCCTACACGGTGTAACCTATACATCAGTGACCTACCTTCAAGCTCTTGTGCACCAGCAGGTCAGTGGAGCTGGCGGCGGGCAGCATGGTGTTCCTCTGGAGGCAGGCGTTGCGGCCGACGTGCGGCGCGGGGTACAGCAGCGGCGCGGTCACGTCGCACGCCTGCGACAGGGTGCAGTTGGAGTTCTTGTCCGGCTCCGTGGGGGTGGATGCGTCTGGAAATTATCAATATTGTAACGATAGGAAACTATTTCGTTACCTAACTATACCTAAAACTGGAATTCAAGACCAAAAAATCTACTACAATGTTGCTACTGCAATAAAATGATCGTACCATAGTATACCCCTTTTTTCTACAATCACTCGCTGATGTAATTTATTTATTGATAATTGTGATTCTATAATTTAAAAAAATAATTTTATTAACTTTTTTTTTCATATAAATACAAGACACTTTATTAAAAACTTAACCATCCGTAAAGTTTTCAAAGATGGTATTGCGCTTGTAACACTTCAGGTGTTAATAACATTTGGTATCTACCCACAAAATTTTGACAATGTATGGAAACTTGACATTTTAGTCTGCATAATAAGAAAAATAATGCCAAAAAGGTTGGCGAAACCTGAAAAAGTCACTTGAAAATGACATAAATGACTTTAACAGATTTGACAGTGACGTATCTGTCGTAGATTTTTTGGTCTTGAATTCCAGTTTGGAGTATAGGGACCATATTTCGCTAGGGACCATTCAAGTAATACGCAAGCAGATTTTTTGGGAAATTTGACTCCCCTCCTCTCCTTTGTCAGCAAAAATGGTCGATAAAATATACTAATATATAAGTGGACTCCATTTTCCGCAGTTAAGACTCTCTTTCGGTCCATTATACGTGATGATAAAATATACTTTCTCTTCCTGAATTTATCAAAAGTAATCAAAGCCAAGACAATAACAATTTCTGAGGTCTCCTATTAAGTGTGTAAACATTTGTGCCTGGAGGGTCCACTCTTTTATAACTATAAGGTGGTATAAAGAAGCAACAGACTAACTAAAATTAAAATTAACTAAAAGTAAAATTACCTAAAATTAAAATTAACTAAAATTAAAATTAACTAAAATTAAAATTAACTAAAATGTTAAATTAAATCAACTAAAATTTAAATGAACCTAGGTGTGTTTAAGCGCGCGCGTGTGTGTGTGTGTATTTATGTGTGTGTGTGTATTTATGTGTGTGTGTGTGTGGTGTGTATGTGTGTGTGTGTGTGTGCGTGTGTGTATTTGTGTGTATGTGAGCGTGTGTGTGTGAGAGAGAGTATATACACACATATGTGTATGTGTGAGAGTATGTGTATGTGACTGTGTGTGTCTTTATGTGTGTGTGCGTGTGTGAAATAAGAGACTTTACCTGGTGGGTGGGGATGCAAATTGTTGTCATGTATCACAGGTCCCTGCGCCTGCAGTAGCTGTTTCAACTCGCACATGCGCTCCTCCACGCACACCGCCGTCAATCTGAATACAAAACATAATAATATGTTCAAAGGGGAGAGCTATGCTTCGGCATGAATGGGCCGGATCGACCGGAGTGTACCACGGCCTAACAGAAGACTGTAAGTATTTCATAAAATCTTGGCAACGCATCAACAACCACTCTGATTGCGCAGATGTATACGTAAATCGGTAATCCGTCTGCTCGTCTGCCACCTATCAAATAAACAAATCTATTGAGGTTCAAGCCAACCCTAAAACTATGGTGGTGGCAAAAAAATCATCATCAGCCTGTTGCATTCCACTGCTGGACGTAGGCCTCTCCAAATGCTCGCCACTTTGATCGATCTTCGGCTACTCGCATCCAGCTCCAGCCAGCCCTCTTGCGCAGATCATCACTCCATGGGGCGTGCCCCTCAGCTTCCAGGTCCTCGTCCTACGCCCCGGGCAACGGCACCCACTGACCACCGTAACGGAGTGGCAGTGTGGTGACCGGCTGAGAGAAGTTGAGAATTAGCTGTCATCGCTGCGATTGGATGTTTTTATCTGCGTCTGCTGCGATTATGAAGAGAGTGACAAGATCGTCGGTGAGCGGGTCCAGTCCTTCTCAGGATAGGCCCGCCACGTTGGTGGATCCCGGTGTGGCTGGTCCTTTTAAGGATAAGCCCACCAAAAACGACAACTTGGCTGTGAAAGTGGATTCCGGTTCCGCTAGTGATTTAGGTTTCTGATGTTTCGGCAGCAGAGGTGGCGGCTCCGATGGTCGGCGCCTCTGCTAACAACTTGGCTGGTGTAACGGTTTCAGACATTGCACGTGATCTGGATCTGTCGGATAGCATATGGAGGTCGAAGCGTCGGCCTCCACATCTGTGAGTGTGAAAGTGTTGCCTGCAAAGGCTAAGAAAAGTGTTGTGACGCCCGCGGGCAGTAAATTTTTCTGCCGGGGCGTCTTTGAGTCGGAGAGCGAGTCGGATAGGGACACACTCAAGGGATCGTCGGGCGCAGAGTCGATGGCTAGCGCGGTGTCCGGCGATCGGAGCAAGTTTTTAAAGTCTGCTCGAAAGCGAGCGGCGAAGAAGTCGCAGGAATCGTCTGATTCTTGCGGCTCGTCAGTAAGTCGAGCCTCTTCGGCTAAACGTGGTTGTCCTCCTACTTCAGGAGAATACGTTGGCCTTGCTGAGAGCAGAGCTAAGGCGGCGAAGGCTCTCAGAGAGCTCAACCAAGCGCAGCTGGAGGCTCAAGTCGCCGAAAACGAGCGCAAGCTCAGAAAGGCTAGGGCCAAGTCGGGGTACGGAGTCTCGCCGTTCCTCGACTACGCGAATTTATCTGTGGCCGATCTTGTGGCCACAGCCAAGACGGACGCAGAAGAAATTATTTCTGTCGCCTTGAAGTCAGGGAACCTGAAGAGTACGCTCCAGGGTTCCCTGAAAAACCACGCCTGTTCTTTTTTGGCGTTGTTGGAAGAGATGGGTAAGCGCACTACCTCCGAGGAGACTGCAGCGCTACAAGCGACGGTAAAGCGCCTCTCCGAGGAGGTAGTGACGCTTAGAGAGGAGCTTGTGACGCTCCGAGCGAATAGTGCGGTGGCTTCGGTTTCTGCACCGAAGAAGTCGTCGGCGCGTCAAGCGCCAGCTATTGTGGGTGCGGACCTCCTAGCGCAAATGGAGGTCCGAATGGAACACCTGCTCACGAAAAAGCTCGAGGAGGAGCGCTTTTATGTAGCGGCCCGCTTCGAGGGCATTCAAAGCAGGCTTCTTCCTGAGGTGCGAGTCCGTCCGCCTTTAGCGGCGGACAAGAAGAAACCGGCCAATGAGACCTCTCCGGTGCCGGAACCCCAGGTGTCTCTTCCTCCCCCTCCGCCGCCCAAAGGCAAGGGCAAAGGAGTGGGGAAGAAGTCGAAGCCTGTCGAGGTGGTTCCGTCCACCTCCAAGGCCCCCGTTGTACCGATGGAGGAAGATGTGCTCCTCCCTTCGACAACTCCATCCAACGATGGATGGAACAAGGTCGTGGGGAGGAAGGCCAAAAATAAGGCCAGGAAGACGGCCGCGCAGGCTTCAGAGCCGACTCCGAAGGCCCAGAAAAAGCCAGTGCCAGGGGCGAAAAAGTCGCCCCCGACCACCTCGGCACCGGCTAAGAAGGCCGGGCCCAAGAAGCTGGTCCCCCCTAAAACGGCGGTCGTTGTGGTCACTCTGACCAAAGAGGCCGCCGATAAAGGGGAGACCTATGAGTCGATCTTGAAGAGGGCGCGGAAACTCACTCGATGAGGAGACACTTGCTGCCGCGAAGACGAAGTGTAGGCAGACCCTGACTGGGGCTCGACTTTTCGAGTTCCCGGGGGCTGCCAGTGTTGAGCGCGCGGATTCATTCGCGGAGAAGGTCCGCCAAGCCATCTCCAGTGTCGCTAAGGTGGTGCGTCCTGTGAAGACGACCACCTTGCTTATCAGCGACCTGGATGATTCGGCGACAAAGGAGGAGATTGTTGCTAAAGTGGCCTCCGCCGGGGGATGCTCTCAGGAGACCATTAAAGCGGGCAACATCCACCCAGGTCGTGGGTGGAATGGGTGCGCTCCGCATTGAGTGCCCCATCGCTGCGGCCAAAACTGTGTTGAGCGGAGGTCGCCTGTTGATCGGGTGGTCCTCTGTTTCTGTTCGGGCGTTAGAGGACCGCCCGTTCAGGTGCTTCCGCTGTTATGGCACGGGGCACACGAGTGTCTGCTTGCCCTTCCGCCGCGAAATCGCAAGGAGCTCTGCTTCCGTTGCGGGCAGGAGGGCCACAAGGCGGCGTCTTGTAGTGCGAAAGAGGCGCACTGCACAGTGTGTGCCGACGCTGGCAAGCCGGCTAAGCACAGCATGGGGGGGAAGAAGTGCAA
This sequence comes from Cnaphalocrocis medinalis, assembly GCA_014851415.1. Classification (NCBI taxonomy): domain Eukaryota; kingdom Metazoa; phylum Arthropoda; class Insecta; order Lepidoptera; family Crambidae; genus Cnaphalocrocis; species Cnaphalocrocis medinalis. The sequence continues at coordinate 3,995,404 of CM026301.1, read as the reverse complement.
TCCCCCACCAAAGAAGGGTAAGCGACCGGCCCTGTCTAGGGCCACTGTCGCAGTTGCCGCTGCCACCCCAGCGGCAGGAGACGGCGCGATGTCTGAATGATGGATAGAGTCAGACATCGCGCCATCCTGCAGGGAAATTTAAATCACTGTCGTTCGGCCCAGGACCTCTGGATGCAGGTCTTGGCCGAATGGCAGGTCGATTTGAGTATCGTCGCCGAGCCGTATCGCATCAATGATACGTGGTTCGGCGACAGTGATAGTGTGGTCGCTGTTTTCTCCCGATCGTTTTCGGACTCCTCTCCCCTCTCGCTTTTGGAGAGGGGGTCCGGGTATGTCGCTGTGGCCTGGGGGTCAATCGCCGTTGTTGGGACATATTTTTCGCCGAATCGTCCTCTCAGGGAGTTTGAGATTTTTCTCAACTCCCTGAATTCGGTGTTAGGTCGTTTGGCTCCCAGGCAGGTCCTGCTGGCGGGCGACTTGAATGCCAAATCGGTGGCATGGGGTAACCCAGCCACCGACGTTCGGGGTCGCCTGCTCCAGCAGTGGACCATTGGTAGTGGGCTGTGCCTCCTCAATAGGGGTACAGCCCAAACGTGTGTGCGACATAACGGGGGGTCCGTGGTGGACGTCTCATTCGCCACCGCGGCCCTTGCTTCGCGCATAGAGAAATTGGCGTGTAGACCCGACAGAGTCCTTGTCGGACCATCGTTACCTGAGATACGACATCCGGGTCCAGGGTCTGTCGGGTCTTGAGAGGGCCGTCCAACGAGCGTCCCCGTTCAATCGGTGGGCGCTCACCAAGTTGGACAGAGATTTGGCCAAGGAGGGGGCCTTTCTCCAAGATTGGCTCGGTCCACCGCTAAGTGAGGACGTAGAGGAGGCTGCCTCCCAGATGCGTGAGTCCCTGACCGAGGTATGCGATTTTAGCATGCCTCGGTCCCGCCGCCCCGATCCCCGTCACGCCATATACTGGTGGACGGAAGAGATTGCGGAGCTCCGGGCGGCGTGTTTTGCTGCCCGGAGGGCGTATACCAACTCTAGACGCCGGCGGATTAGGGACCTCGTGAATGAGGCCCGCCTCTATGAGGCCTTAGTTGAGGCCAGGAAGGCCACTAAGGCCGCTATAGGAGTGGCGAAAGATAGGGCCAGACAAGAGATGCTGGAGGGTCTGGACCGTGATCCGTGGGGGAGGCCATATAAGGCGGCGCGTAGCCAGCTGCGCCCCATTGGCCCTCCCCTGACGGAGACCCTCCAGCCGGAGCTCTTGGAGGAGGTGGTTGCCGGCCTGTTCCCGGCGCGCGACCTGTCTTTTTCTCCCCCGTCGATGGCTCCGCCTCCGGGGGATTCCGCGTCTGATGAGGCCTCTCCCCTCGTCACGACTGAGGAGTTTGGTGCCGCGGAGATTGTCCTCCGCGGCAAGAAAACGGCGCCGGGCCCTGATGGGGTCCCGGCGAAGGTTCTCGCTCTAGCGATAGGGGAGATGGAGCCGCGTTTCCGGGGCCTTTTCGACCGCTGTCTCGCGGTTGGCAGGTTCCCCAAACTTTGGAAGAGGGGGCAGCTCTGCCTCCTCAAAAAAGTTGGACGGCCGGCCGACAGTCCTTCGGCCTATCGGCCAATCATCTTGCTCGATGAGATCGGGAAGACTTTTGAGAGGGTAGTGTCTTCCCGACTCGTCGAGCATTTGCGGCAGGTCGGCGACCTCTCTGAGGCACAGTTCGGTTTTCGGTCAGGGCGGTCGACGATTGACGCCCTGACCCGCTTCCGTCATTTAACGGAAGAGGCTGCGGCTGCAGGGGAGGGAGTGATCGCGGTGTCGTTTGACATTAAAAATGCGTTCAACTCCCTCCCTCATGCAGTAATCCTGGAGGCACTGCGGTATTTTCGCGTGCCCCGCTACCTCCGGGACCTCTTGCGGAGCTATCTAGAGGACCGCGAGGTCCTCTTTGTGAACAAAGATGGTGTGCTGCGAAGTCACCAAGTGGAGTCTGGCGTTCCACAGGGGTCAGTCCTCGGCCCCTTATTGTGGAACGTCGGATACGACTGGGTGTTGCGGGGACGTCTTCTTCCGGGCATGAGTGTCATCTGCTATGCAGATGACACTCTTGTCACAGCCCGGGGGAAGACATTTGAGGAGGCTGCGATCAGGGCTTCAGCTGGCGGGGACCTTGTGGCCAGGAGAATCAAACTCCTGGGCCTGGACGTTGCCCTCCAGAAAACGGAGGCAATGTTTTTCCCCCCTCCGCGCCGTCGATTTCCCCCCAACGCTTCCATCGTCGTTGGGGGTTGTCGTGTAGAAGTAAAGCCCGAGATGAAGTATCTCGGGCTAATCCTGGACGCGCGGTGGCATTTTGGCCCACACTTCCGGGGGATGCTGCCGCGCCTCCTTAAGGCGGCCGACTCATTTAGTTGGCTCCTGCCCAACATGGGCGGGCCGAGCGCCAAATGCCGGCGGCTCTACGCCGGCATATTACGCTCAATGGCGTTATACGGTGCGCCCATTTGGGCAGATAGTCTGGGGAGGAGGAAGAACATCGCCCTCCTCCGAGCGCCTCAGCGCGCTATTGCGCAGCGGGTCGCCAGAGCCTACCGTACAGTAGGTTTCTCGGCGGCCTGCGCCCTGGCGGGCACCCCTCCGTGGGAGGAGGAGGCAGGCATCTTGGCTGTCGTCTACGAGTGGACGGCAGCCAGGAAAGCAAGTGGTGAGCCGTACTGCCAAGTTGAGAAGGAGGCAGTACGGCGAGAGGCGAACAAAGAGCTCGTCCACCGATGGGCGGAATCTTTGGCCTCGGCGGAGTTTGGCCGACGGACCGTGGAGGCAATTGCTCCGGTCCTTGAGATGTGGTTGGCTAGAGGGCACGGTTTCCTCTCATATCGGATGGTGCAGGTAATGACGGGCCATGGGTGTTTTGGCTCTTACCTGCATCGCATCCAGAGAGAGGAGACCGCTGCCTGCCATGAGTGCGGGGCCCCCGAGGACACAGCGCAGCACACGCTCGCTGAGTGTCGCGCATGGGGCCCCCAGCGCGAGGCGCTAAAGCGCGTAGTCGGGAGCGATCTCGCTCTCCCGGCCGTAATTCGCGCCATGCTCGCGTCGGAGCAGGCTTTTACAGCCTTTGCCTCCTTCTGCGAGGATGTGATGTCGCAGAAGGAGGACGCTGAGCGCCTGCGGGAGCAGGACCCGCGCGCATCTGCGCGGCGGAGGGCGAGGAGGGGGGGGAGACGCCGAACAGTTGCGCGGCATCTCCCTCAACTTCAGCGAGGAGGCCAGTCGGCAGCCGGTGCGGGGGCACCGGTGCCGACATTGCACAGGCCTCTTCCGCAGCCCGGTGGGGACGGCTCGGTGCTCCCGGCCGCCCCTATCACTCCCCCCACTCCATCGGGGGGGAGTAGTGTCGGGCCCGCACTGTAAGCGGGCTCACGCCTGGGGAGGGACGCGAAGGGAGGCTTCTTAGCCAGTTTCTCGTGTCCCCTCCCCACTCCGGCGTTTGACGGGAGCACCCCTGGGGTTTTAGTCGGTAGGCCCCCGCGTGTCAGGCGGGGGAGAGTCCGACATAACCCGTCCGCCCCCCGGTGGACGGGTATGCGTAAGGCATTTCCCCAGGGTGATCAAAAAAAAAAAAAAAAAAAAAAAAAAAAAGATCATCACTCCATCTGGCCTGAGGTCATCCTATACTACGTTTATCAAGACGCGGTCTCCACTCCAGAACTCGTTTACCTCAACGGTTGTCAGTTCTGCAGCAGATATGCCAGGAACTTTCTACCACGTACGACGCAAATATGGAACGAACCCACCTGCGGTATTTCCGGACCACTACGACCTACAAACCTTCAAGAAAAGGGCATATCTTTCTCTAAAAGGCCGGCAGCGCACCTGTGAAGCCCCTGGTGTTGCAGGTGTTCATGGGCGACGGTAATCGCTTAACATCAGGTGATACGTCTGCTCGTCCAGCCCACTGCAACCCATTTATTACACAGACAGCTAAGGAGTGGAACTCCCTGCCGAGGTCTGTGTTTCCCGACCACTATAACCTGGACATCTTTAAGGCAAAAGTGAATAGGCATCTTCTAGGTAAACGCGTGTCATCCTAGACCTCATCGTGACCACAATCGCACCTGAGATTGTGCTCAAGCGTTGGCCTACAGATTAAAAAAAAGTCAGCTTACTAATCCGCTGAGCTATGTCGATAACTTTGGTTTTCTGCCGGACCACCTCGTTTCGGATTCGATCACGCAGAGAACTAGCCGTGCTGTTAGTGTTCAAGACGATAGTGGTTGTTAGCGACGCGATTAAGTTTGCGTGGTATACCAGAAGGGTTTATGGTTTTGAAAAGTAAAAATAAATACGTCTGTCAATACATAACGTCAGCGAAGAAAAATTTTCCCAACACCACGCAAACCCTTTAATTCGAATGTGTTTTTTGATTATCTATTGAAAAATACAACCGCCTGATTTTCCCCCAACTCCGCTGCCTTTCACTACACAGTTCCCGACCGTTTCAGTGGTGGTGGCAAACAAGCGCTCACCTGGCCTCCGCGTCGTGGTCCCAGCACTCGTCGCAGGTCTCGGTGGCTATCTTCAGCGCTCGCGCCTCTGGTACGGGGCCCTTGGGCAGCGGCGGCCGGGCCTTGTTGCGGGATACTAGAGTCTGTAGGGAAAGGAATAAGATTGAGTTTATTTTGAAATAAAGAACTAGTTTATTCAGTCAAGGAGCTATATCGACGAACGAAACTAGCGCCGCCAACCTATTTACACTGATCGTGGCGATAATATGATATTTTTGAAGAAAACAAAACTCTACAAACTTAGATGCAAGTAAATTGGATTATTCAAGACGCAATACATTGTTGGAACAGTTTTTAGTTCAGATTGTTAGTACTCTTGGCGCTGCCAAACTTTGTTTTATTAAAAAAAAAACTACATCTAATAGGTTAGGGTAGAGGATTCTGTGGGTAACTGTGAAACAAGCCGCATCGGCTGATGCAATCCAAAGATTTTAATTAGTATCTAGTGGTTTTTAGTGTACAAATTTGGTGTTACTTTGTGCAGTGAAGTGCCGCAGGGTGATATTAATATAAGAATCATTGAATTGTGTCGTTTTTAACACTGCTATTGTGTGTCGAGTGAGTTGTCACGTGAACAACTTGCTTTGACCTAATAGAGTCTTAAAACCTACGGCTTTGTTAAAAATAGTCTCCACAGAATCCTTAGGACATTAAAACGCTAAACACCGGCGTTTTATTGAGTGACTGTGACTTCGACTGACTTCGACTGTTGACTACACTTTATCAAACTACACTTGACATTGGCAAAATTAAATGTGTCATGAACACAATACAGGCCATATAAAAAAAATAAAAATAGGTTAGGGTATTTTTTCATCTGTCTGTTTACTACACATGATTACACATGATTATAACTCAGAGTATAGTGTCTGTAATGAAAATTCAAAATTCAAAATTATTTATTTGTGATACACAGGTATAAAAGATGCAAGTATATAATACTAATAATGCTCTCCGTGATCTGCCATCTGGCGTACAAATATGCAGCAATATTTAAAATTAATAACCATTATTCTTAATTAAATAGTCACAATAATAAATTTCATTCGTATTTCTTGTCCCTTAAGTAAAATCTAAAGCAGTTGTGTTAAGTGATTGTGTAGTGTAATGTCATTAATTTATTTTGGTGTCCAAGTATTCTTGAATTGAGTAGTAAGCCTTATTTATTTATTTATTTAAAACTTTATTGCACAAAAACTTCGTACAATAGGCGAACTTAATGCCAAGAGGCATTCTCTACCAGTCAACCTTTGGGTCAAGCAGAAAGTACAAAGGTACCTGTAAGATAATCGAATAGCTTTTTTTTAAAGATCGTGAACTCCCTGCAACTCCTTATTTCTCCCGGCAAGGCGTTAAATATTCTTGTGGACATTCCAATAATGCTACTGCTGACGAGTTTTGTTTTTCTTATATATGTGAGCGCTTATTACGCATGGATATAAATTAAAAATTAATAAATAAATTGAGACAACATCACATACATTGTCCTGGCCCCAAACTAAGGTTTTCCCTTGTGCTATGGAAACCAGAAACAACGAAGGTACTACAAACACCTAGACCCAACACAAATATCTGTTTCATCAACAAACATTTGTGTTGGTGCGGGAATCTAACCCGCGACCCTTACGTCTCAACCGGCGCTCAAACCGTTGCGCTAAACGGGTCGTAAAGTAAGTCCTACTCTCTCCAAATTGTTTTGCACTGCCCATTTTAAAAGGCCTTTAAAGCCTTTTAAAAGGTATAAAACAATTGATTTTCCATTGTGTCCGCTGTCTGGGCCTTACGACGATATGCTATACAGGGTAGAAACGTCTATTAGTTCTTTAAATTTTCGCGTTGCATTATAACTATTATTATTATAGACGGGAATTAACGCGACGTAATTTTTTAGGCACATAATTATGTACTTACTGCTTGACGTTTCGGCTGCGTTACAACAGCCGTGGTCACAAGCGAACAGTTCGTCTATAATAATAATAGAAACGTCTATTGATGTCTTACCTGCATCTGATGCAGCGTAGGCCTGGGCGGCAGGCCGTGGTGGTGGTAGGGCGGCGCGTACGGCGGCGCGGGGGCCACGTGCGCCCCCGAGCACCGCCACAGCGCCTCCCACAGCACCAGGCCTAGCGCGAACACGTCCACCGCGCAGAGGGCCGCTCGGGCTCCGCTGAGGTCCAGGGCGCCCTCGAGAGCCTCCGGGGACAGGTAGCGGAGGGTGCCCGCCTGACGACATACAATATAGTGTATTTGAGACGATTTTCGAAGAAGTACCCGATGCAATAAACGCTCGAATAAATAGATCCACTGTTTAGCGATAGATGGCGATGGATCTATAGCTAAACAGTGGAGCTATTCTCTACTATTGACCCCACTATTGACCCTACAGTGTCTGCTATTGTCCCTAGAGTGTCTAAATTGTCCCTACAGTATTTAAATTGTCCCTACAGTGTCTACTATCGTCCCTTCAGTGTCTACTATCGTCCCTACAGTGTCTACTATTGTCCCTACAGTGTCTACTATCGTCCCTACAGTGTCTACTATTGTCCCTACAGTGTCTACTATTGTCCCTACAGTGTCTACTATCGTCCCTACAGTGTCTACTATCGTCCCTACAGTGTCTACTATTGTCCCTACAGTGTCTACTATTGTCCCTACAGTGTCTATTGTCCCTACAGTGTCTACTATCGTACCTACAGTGTCTACTATTGTCCCTACAGTGTCTGCTATTGTCCCTACAGTATCTAAATTGTCCCTACAGTGTCTAAATTGTCCCTACAGTATCTACTATTGTCCCTACAGCGAAACTATTGTCGCTACAGTGTAACTAACAATAGTCACAGTCCAATATGACAGTGTAGGGCCAACCCCACAGTGTCACACTAGACACTGTAGGAGCAATAGTAGCCACAGCGCCTCCCACAGCACCAGGCCTAGCGCGAACACGTCGACCGCGCAGAGGGCCGCTCGGGCTCCGCTGAGGTCCAGGGCGCCTTCGAGGGCCTCCGGGGAGAGATAGCGGAGGGTGCCCGCCTGACGACCAACAGATATAAACATGGACGATGACGATGATGTAGTCCGACCGTTTTAGACCATGGCGACTGCTTCAGCATAAACAATATAGTGAATTTGAGATGATTGTCGAAGAACAAAGGGAGTACCCGATGCAAAAAATTGTCCCTATAGTGTCTAAATTGTCCCTACAGTGTCTACTGTTATCCCTATAGTGTCTAAATTATCCCTACAGTGTCTAAATTGTCCCTACAGTGTCTAAATTGTCCCTAAATAGTCTAAAATTGTCTCTACAGTGTCTACTGTTGTCCCTACAGTGTCTACTATTGTCCCTACAGTGTCTAATATTGTCCCTACAGTGTCTATTATCCCTACAGTGTCTATTATCGTCCCTACAGTGTCTACTATTGTCCCTACAGTGTCTACTATTGTCCCTACAGTGTCTACTATCGTCCCTACAGTGTCTACTATTGTCCCTACAGCGGAACTATTGTCGCTACAGTGTAACTAACAATAGTTACATCTAACATGACACACATGTTACACAGCGTCACACTAGACACTGTAGGAGCAATAGTAGCATCTGGTGCAGCGTAGGCCTGGGCGGCAGGCCGTGGTGGTGGTAGGGCGGCGCGTACGGCGGCGCGGGGGCCACGTGCGCCCCCGAGCACCGCCACAGCGCCTCCCACAGCACCAGGCCTAGCGCGAACACGTCCACCGCGCAGAGGGCCGCTCGGGCTCCGCTGAGGTCCAGGGCGCCTTCGAGGGCCTCCGGGGACAGGTAGCGGAGAGTGCCCGCCTGACGACATACAATATAGTGTATTTGAGATGATGAAAAAGGGAGTACCCGATGCAATAAACGCTTAGCGCCATCTATCGCTAAACAGTGGAGCTATTCTCTACTATTGACCTTACTATTGTCCTTAAAGTGACTAATATTGTCCCTACAATGCAACTATTGTCCCTACAAAGCAACTATTGTCCCTAGAATGCAACTATTGTCCCTAGAGTGTAACCTTTTGTCCCTAGAATGCAACTATTGTCCCTAGAGTGTAACCCATTGTCCCTAGAATGCAACTATTGTCTCTAGAGTAGCTACGATTGTCCCTAGAGTGACTACTTTTGTCCCTACAATGCAACTATTGTCCCTACAGTGTCTACTATTGTCTATACAGTATCTAAATTGTCCCTACATTGTCTAAATTGTCCCTACAGTGTCTAAATTGTCTCTACAGTGTCTAAATTGTCCCTACAGTATCTACTGTTGTCCCTACAGTATCTAAATTGTCCCTACAGAGTCTAAATCGTCCCTACAGAGTCTACTATTGACCCTACAGTGTCTACTATTGTCCCTACAGTGTCTACTATCGTCCCTACAGTGTCTACTATTGTCCCTACAGCGGAACTATTGCCGCTACAGTGTAACTAACAATAGTTACATCTAACATGACACACATGTTACACAGCGTCACACTAGACACTGTAGGAGCAATAGTAGCATCTGGTGCAGCGTAGGCCTGGGCGGCAGGCCGTGGTGGTGGTAGGGCGGCGCGTACGGCGGCGCGGGGGCCACGTGCGCCCCCGAGCACCGCCACAGCGCCTCCCACAGCACCAGGCCTAGCGCGAACACGTCCACCGCGCAGAGGGCCGCTCGGGCGCCGCTGAGGTCCAGGGCGCCTTCGAGGGCCTCCGGGGAGAGATAGCGGAGGGTGCCCGCCTGACGACATACAGTATAGTGTATTTGAGATGATTTTCGAAGAAGTACCCGATGCAATAAACGCTCGAATAAATGGGTCCACTGTTTAGCGATAGGTGGCGCTGGATCTATCGCTAAACAGTGGAACTATTCTCTACTGTAGGGCCACAGTGTCTGCTATTGTCCCTACAGTGTCTTAATTGTCCCTACAGAGTCTAAATTGTTCCTACAGTGTCTACTGTTATCCCTATAGTGTCTAAATTATCCCTACAGTGTCTAAATTGTCCCTACAGTGTCTAAATTGTCCCTACAGTGTCTAAATTGTCCCTACAGTGTCTAAATTGTCCCTACAGTGTCTACTGTTATCCCTACAGTGTCTTAATTGTCCCTACAGTGTCTAAATTGTCCCTACAGTGTCTACTGTTATCCCTACAGTGTCTTAATTGTCCCTACAGTGTCTAAATTGTCCCTACAGTGTCTACTATTGTCCCTACAGTGTCTACTATTGTCCCTACAGTGTTTACTATTGTCCCTACAGTGTCTACTGTTGTCCCTACAGTGTCTACTGTTTTCCCTACAGTATCTAAATTGTCCCTACAGTGTCTACTATTGTCCCTACAGCGGAACTATTGTCCCTACAGCGGAACTAACAATAGTTACATCAAACATGACACACATGTTACACAGCGTCACACTAGACACTGTAGGAGCAATAGTAGCATCTGGTGCAGCGTAGGCCTGGGCGGCAGGCCGTGGTGGTGGTAGGGCGGCGCGTACGGCGGCGCGGGGGCCACGTGCGCCCCCGAGCACCGCCACAGCGCCTCCCACAGCACCAGGCCTAGCGCGAACACGTCCACCGCGCAGAGGGCCGCTCGGGCTCCGCTGAGGTCCAGGGCGCCTTCGAGGGCCTCCGGGGAGAGATAGCGGAGGGTGCCCGCCTGACGACATACAGTATAGTGTATTTGAGATGATTTTCGAAGAAGTACCCGATGCAATAAACGCTCGAATAAATGGGTCCACTGTTTAGCGATAGGTGGCGCTGGACCTATCGCTAAACAGTGGAACTAGTCTCTACTGTAGGGTCACAGTGTCTGTCATTGTCCCTACAGTGTCTGTCATTGTCCCTACAGTGTCTAAATTGTCCCTACAGTGTCTAAATTGTCCCTACAGTGTCTAAATTGTCCCTACAGACACTGTATAGTAGACATACTATTATCCCTACAGTGGAATTATTGCCTTTATAGTGGAACTATCGTCCGTACAGTGGTACTATTGCCCCTAGTGTCTATTATTGCCCCTACAGTATCTACTATTGTCCCTCCCTACAGTGTCTACTATTGTCCCTACAGTGTCTACTATTGTCCCTACAGTATCTACTATCGTCCCTCCCTACAATGTCTACTATTGTCCCTCCCTACAGTGTCTACTATTGTCCCTACAGTGTCTACTATTGTCCCTACAGTATCTAAATTGTCCCTACAGTGTCTAAATTGTCCCTACAGAGTCTAAATTGTCCCTACAGTGTCTACTATTGTCCCTACAGCGGAACTATTGTCGCTACAGTGTAACTAACAATAGTTACAGTCCAATATGACAGTGCAGGGCCAACCCCGCAGTGTCACACTAGCCACTGTAGGAGCAATAGTAGCCACAGCGCCTCCCACAGCACCAGGCCTAGCGCGAACACGTCCACCGCGCAGAGGGCCGCTCGGGCTCCGCTGAGGTCCAGGGCGCCTTCGAGGGCCTCCGGGGAGAGATAGCGGAGAGTGCCCGCCTGACGACATACAATATAGTGTATTTGAGATGATTTTCGAAGAAGTACCCAATGCAATAAACGCTCGAATAAATAGGTCCACTGTTTAGCGATAGATGGCGCTGGATCTATCGCTAAACAGTGGAACTATTCTCTACTGTAGGGCCACAGTGTCTGCTATTGTCCCTACAGTGTCTTAATTGTCCCTACAGAGTCTAAATTGTTCCTACAGTGTCTACTGTTATCCCTATAGTGTCTAAATTATCCCTACAGTGTCTAAATTGTCCCTACAGTGTCTAAATTGTCCCTACAGTGTCTAAATTGTCCCTACAGTGTCTAAATTGTCCCTACAGTGTCTACTGTTATCCCTACAGTGTCTTAATTGTCCCTACAGTGTCTAAATTGTCCCTACAGTGTCTACTGTTATCCCTACAGTGTCTTAATTGTCCCTACAGTGTCTAAATTGTCCCTACAGTGTCTACTATTGTCCCTACAGTGTCTACTATTGTCCCTACAGTGTTTACTATTGTCCCTACAGTGTCTACTGTTGTCCCTACAGTGTCTACTGTTTTCCCTACAGTATCTAAATTGTCCCTACAGTGTCTACTATTGTCCCTACAGCGGAACTATTGTCCCTACAGCGGAACTAACAATAGTTACATCAAACATGACACACATGTTACACAGCGTCACACTAGACACTGTAGGAGCAATAGTAGCATCTGGTGCAGCGTAGGCCTGGGCGGCAGGCCGTGGTGGTGGTAGGGCGGCGCGTACGGCGGCGCGGGGGCCACGTGCGCCCCCGAGCACCGCCACAGCGCCTCCCACAGCACCAGGCCTAGCGCGAACACGTCCACCGCGCAGAGGGCCGCTCGGGCTCCGCTGAGGTCCAGGGCGCCTTCGAGGGCCTCCGGGGAGAGATAGCGGAGAGTGCCCGCCTGATGAACAACCGATATAAACAATATAGTGTATTTGAGATGATTGTCGAAGAAGAAAGGGAGTACCCGATGCAATAAACGTTCGAATAAATAGGTCCACTGTTTAGCGATAGATGGCGCTGGATCTATCGCTAAACAGTGGAACTATTCTCTACTATTGTCCCTACAGTGTCTACCATAATGTCTCTACAGCAGAACTATTGTCGCTACAGTGTCTGCTCCCTACAGTGTCTAAATTGTCCATACAGTGTCTAAATTGTCCCTACAGAATCTAAATTGTCCCTATAGAGTCTAAATTGTCCCTACAGTGTCTAAATTGTCCCTACAGAGTCTAAATTGTCCCTACAGAGTCTAAATTGTCCCTACAGTGTCTACTCTTGTCCCTACAGTAAAATTATTGTCCCTACAGTGTCTACTATCGTTCCTACAGTGTCTACTATTGTCCCTACAGTATCTAAATTGTCCCTACAGTGTCTACTATCGTCCCTACAGTGTCTACTATTGTCCCTACAGTGTCTATTATCGTCCCTACAGTGTCTACTATCGCCCCTACAGTGTCTACTATTGTCCCTACAGTGTCTACTGTTATCCCTATAGTGTCTAAATTATCCCTACAGTGTCTAAATTGTCCCTACAGTGTCTAAATTGTCCCTACAGTGTCTAAATTGTCCCTACAGTGTCTAAATTGTCCCTACAGAGTCTAAATTGTCCCTACAGTGTCTAAATTGTCCCTACAGTGTCTACTATTGTCCCTACAGTAAAATTATTGTCCCTACAGTGTCTACTATCGTTCCTACAGTGTCTACTATTGTCCCTACAGTATCTAAATTGTCCCTACAGTGTCTACTATCGTCCCTACAGTGTCTACTATTGTCCCTACAGTGTCTATTATCGTCCCTACAGTGTCTACTATCGCCCCTACAGTGTCTACTATTGTCCCTACAGTGTCTACTGTTATCCCTATAGTGTCTAAATTATCCCTACAGTGTCTAAATTGTCCCTACAGTGTCTAAATTGTCCCTACAGTGTCTAAATTGTCCCTACAGTGTCTAAATTGTCCCTACAGTGTCTACTATTGTCCCTACAGTGTCTACTATTGTCGCTACAGTGTCTAAATTGTCCCTACATTGACTGAATTGTCCCTACAATGTCTAAATTGTCCCTACAGTGTCTACTATTGTCCCTACAGTATCTAAATTGTCCCTACAGTGTCTACTATCGTCCCTACAGTGTCTACTATTGTCCCTACAGTGTCTATTATCGTCCCTACAGTGTCTACTATCGCCCCTACAGTGTCTACTATTGTCCCTACAGTGTCTACTGTTATCCCTATAGTGTCTAAATTATCCCTACAGTGTCTAAATTGTCCCTACAGTGTCTAAATTGTCCCTACAGTGTCTAAATTGTCCCTACAGTGTCTAAATTGTCCCTACAGTGTCTACTATTGTCCCTACAGTGTCTACTATTGTCGCTACAGTGTCTAAATTGTCCCTACATTGACTGAATTGTCCCTACAATGTCTAAATTGTCCCTACAGTGTCTACTATTGTCCCTACAGTGTCTACTATCGTCCCTACAGTGTCTACTATCGTCCCTACAGCGGAACTATTGTCGCTACAGTGTAACTAACAATAGTTACATCTAACATGACACACATGTTACACAGCGTCACACTAGACACTGTAGGAGCAATAGTAGCATCTGGTGCAGCGTAGGCCTGGGCGGCAGGCCGTGGTGGTGGTAGGGCGGCGCGTACGGCGGCGCGGGGGCCACGTGCGCCCCCGAGCACCGCCACAGCGCCTCCCACAGCACCAGGCCTAGCGCGAACACGTCCACCGCGCAGAGGGCCGCTCGGGCTCCGCTGAGGTCTAAAGCGCCTTCGAGAGCCTCCGGGGACAGGTAGCGGAGGGTGCCCGCCTGACGATGTAAACATAAACAATATAGTGTATTTGAGATGTACAGTGTCTGCTATTGCCCCTACAGTATCTGCTATTGTCCCTCCCTAGAATGTCTACTATCGTCCCTACAGCGGAACTATTGTCGCTACAGTGTAACTAACAATAGTTACATCTAACATGACACACATGTTACACAGCGTCACACTAGACACTGTAGGAGCAATAGTAGCATCTGGTGCAGCGTAGGCCTGGGCGGCAGGCCGTGGTGGTGGTAGGGCGGCGCGTACGGCGGCGCGGGGGCCACGTGCGCCCCCGAGCACCGCCACAGCGCCTCCCACAGCACCAGGCCTAGCGCGAACACGTCCACCGCGCAGAGGGCCGCTCGGGCGCCGCTGAGGTCCAGGGCGCCTTCGAGGGCCTCCGGGGAGAGATAGCGGAGAGTGCCCGCCTGACGATATACAGATATAGACATAAACGATGATGATGATGATGATGTAGTCCGACCGTTTTCAATCATGGCGACTGCTTCAGCATAAACAATATAGTGTATTTGAGACGATTTTCGACGAAAAAAGGGAGTACCCGATGCAAAAAATTGTCCCTACAGTGTCTGCTATTGTCCCTACAGTGTCTAAATTGTCCCTTCAGTGTCTACTGTTGACCCTACAGTGTCTAAATTGCCCCTACAGAGTCTAAATTGTCCCTATGAGGTCTTAATTGTCCCTACAGTATCTACTATTGTCCCTATAGTGTCTACTATTGTCCCTACAGTATCTAATATTGTCCCTACAGTGTCTATTGTCCCTACAGTGTCAACTATTGTCCCTACAGTGTCTACTATTGTCCCTACAGTGTCTACTATTGTCCCTACAGTGTCTACTATTGTCCCTACAGTGTCTACTATCGTCCCTAGAGTGTCTACTATTGTCCCTACAGTGTCTACTATTGTCCCTACAGTGTCTACTATCGTCCCTAGAGTGTCTACTATTGTCCCTACAGTGTCTACTATTGTCCCTACAGCGGAACTATTGCAGCTACAATGTAACTAACAATAGTTACATCTAACATGACACACATGTTACACAGCGTCACACTAGACACTGTAGGAGCAATAGTAGCATCTGGTGCAGCGTAGGCCTGGGCGGCAGGCCGTGGTGGTGGTAGGGCGGCGCGTACGGCGGCGCGGGGGCCACGTGCGCCCCCGAGCACCGCCACAGCGCCTCCCACAGCACCAGGCCTAGCGCGAACACGTCCACCGCGCAGAGGGCCGCTCGGGCTCCGCTGAGGTCCAGGGCGCCTTCGAGGGCCTCCGGGGACAGGTAGCGGAGGGTGCCCGCCTGACGACATACAATATAGTGTATTTGAGATGATAAAAAAGGGAGTACCCGATGCAATAAACGCTTAGCGCCATCTATTACTTAACAGTGGAACTATTCTCTACTATTGACCTTACTATTGTCCTTAAAGTGACTAATACATCTATACTAATATAATAAAGCTGAAGAGTTTGTTTGTTTGTTTGTTTGTTTGTTTGTTTGTTTGAACGCGCTAATCTCCGAAACTACTGGTGCGATTTGAATAATTCTTTTTTTGTTGGATAGTCCATTTATCGAGGAAGGCTATAGGCTATATTAAGGGGGTTGTAAGGGGTTAAAAGGGGGGTAAAAAGTTACTTTTCCACGCGGACGAAGTCGCGGGCGGCCGCTAGTATACATATAAATAATAATACATATACATAAAAACTAATACATATAAATGCAACTATTGTATCTACAAAGCAACTATTGTCCCTAGAATGCAACTATTGTCCCTCGAGTGTAACCTATTGTCCCTAGAATGCAACTATTGTCCCTAGAATGCAACTATTGTCCCTAGAATGCAACTATTGTCCCTCGAGTGTAACCTATTGTCCCTAGAATGCAACTATTGTCCCTCGAGTGTAACCTATTGTCCCTAGAATGCAACTATTGTCCCTAGAATGCAACTATTGTCCCTAGAATGCAACTATTGTCCCTCGAGTGTAACCTATTGTCCCTAGAATGCAACTATTGTCCCTCGAGTGTAACCTATTGTCCCTAGAATGCAACTATTGTCCCTAGAATGCAACTATTGTCCCTCGAGTGTAACCTATTGTCCCTAGAATGCAACTATTGTCCCTCGAGTGTAACCTATTGTCCCTAGAATGCAACTATTGTCCCTCGAGTGTAACCTATTGTCCCTAGAATGCAACTATTGTCCCTCGAGTGTAACCTATTGTCCCTAGAATGCAACTATTGTCCCTAGAGTGTAACCTATTGTCCCTAGAATGCAACTATTGTCCCTCGAGTGTAACCTATTGTCCCTAGAATGCAACTATTGTCCCTAGAGTGTAACCTATTGTCCCTAGAATGCAACTATTGTCCCTCGAGTGTAACCTATTGTCCCTAGAAAGCAACTATTGTCCCTAGAGTGTAACCTATTGTCCCTAGAATGCAACTATTGTCCCTAGAGTGTAACCTATTGTCCCTAGAATGCAACTATTGTCCCTAGAGTGTAACCTATTGTCCCTAGAAAGCAACTATTGTCGCTAAAATGCAACTATTGTCCCTAGAATGCAACTATTGTCTCTAGAGTAGCTACGATTGTCCCTAGAGTGACTACTTTTGTCCCTACAGTGTCTACTATTGTCCCTAGTGTTTACTATTGTCCCTACAGCGGAACTATTGTCGCTACAGTGTAACTAACAATAGTTACAGTCCAATATGACAGTGTAGGCACAACCCCACAGTGTCACACTAGACACTGTAGGAGCAATAGTAGCCACAGCGCCTCCCACAGCACCAGGCCTAGCGCGAACACGTCCACCGCGCAGAGGGCCGCTCGGGCTCCGCTGAGGTCCAGGGCGCCTTCGAGAGCCTCCGGGGAGAGATAGCGGAGGGTGCCCGCCTGATGACCAACGGATATAAACATAGACGATGATGATGATGTAGTCCGACCGTTTTAGACCAGGGCGACTGCTTCAACATAAACAATATAGTGTATTTGAAATGATTTTCGATGAAGAAAGGGAGTAACCGATGCAATAAACGCTCAGCGCCATCTGTCGCCAAACAGTGGAGCTATTATCTTCTATTGTCCCTACAGTGTCTAATATATATTTATTTCTTATTAAAAAACAATCAGCATCTTATTAACATGAATGTTTACAGTATTTTAAAATAAAATACGTCTTATATGCAACAGTTTTCGCAAATAACATTCGTAAGTAAAACGCATTTCCATGCACTATACAGGAAAATTACAGATAAGAAGGAATTTAATTTCCTACTTAAGGGGAAAATAATAATATGATTAGTTGATTCAATACCATTTGAATATAATCAGATTATATATTTAAAATTTAGAAGCCATATCACAAAAATATAACAAAAGAGTACCTAATTAATTAAATTAAAATCAACATTAAAAGAACAACAATAAAAATTTGGTATTAATGTTGTTTATAAAATAGGTCTTGCCATATTATTGTGCCATTGCCATTTACATTGTCCTTAAAGTGTCTACTATTGTCCCTACAAAGCATCTATTGTCCCTATAGTCCCCACAGCACCGACCTCAGTGATCCTGCTGGGCGCGCTCTCCCGGCGCGGGCGCAGCGGCTGCGCCAGGCCCAGGTCGGCCAGGCGCGGCTGCCCAGCGCTGGACACCAGCACGTTCTGGCTGTTCACGTCGCGGTGGACTACGCACGGCTTGTTGCCGGCTAGAACAAATGGTTATAATAATAATCGACATAGCCAAACACCCATAACATACGGAACAGAGTAAATATTGCACTTAAAAAAATCCTCAAATATTTGTAAAACGACGAGCGACTTCGTTCGCGTGGACTTCAGGTTCGTAGAAACCTCAAAAATTGTAGCCTATGTGTTATTCTGATGTATAAGCTATATTGTGGTACAGTTTCATTCAAATCCATTCAGTAGTTTTTAGGTGAAAGAGTAACAAACATCTATACATCCATACAAACTTTCGCCTTTATAATAGTAGTAAGATGTTTCCACTGGATATTGTATACCTACAATATTGATGAGACTATCGTCAGCTCATGGCGAGTTAAGCACTTACAAAATTCGTCGGCTTAGTAAAGGGTTCGGATGGTGTAAAGTGGATAACATATCTGCCCGGTCTGTGGAAGGTTGTGGGTTCGAGTCCCACCTGAACCCTCCGAGGATTTTTTTAAGTTCAATATTTACTTAAGAATAAATTGCAAATAATTGCTATACCAAAAATAAAAATTATACGGAACAGAGACGCTGAAAAACTTTTATTTTTAATTATAGCAATTCTTTGCAATTCATTCTACACCCACCTACCACTGTACTAAACACTTATAACATACGAAGCAGAAGAGCTTTTCAGCTCTTTCACTGTCAAAATAATATCCGTGCGGATAAACATAGGGATTAGAAATGGTGGCGCAACTATTCACTACTCCCTCGCACACTATTTGCGTCTATACTCGCACACGTGGGTACAGACTGAAAAAAAGAGTGTGATATAGTGTGATTAAGGGTGGGAGGGGTCCTGAGTTTCCTGACATCGCATTTCGAAATCTAATAAATCAAAAGGATATGACTTTTCATAATCATAATCATTTATTGCTTAATGTGGTTGAGTGAACAACGTCTTTTTTTTAGTTGTCCTATTTTGTGGATATAAACATATTTAATCGAATATGATCTGTGAGAACTGCACGTCCGGTTTTCTGTGACCTGTGTGCGTGTGTGTGAGTGTGTGCGCGTGTATGCGTATATGCGTACGTGCGTGTGATTGTGTGGGTGAGGTGTGTGCGCGTGTATGCGTGTGTGCGTATGTGCGTGTAATTGTGTGTGTGTGAGTGTGTGAGTATGAGTCTCATTGCCAACACCTGCAACACCAGTTACTTACTCGGAGTATGAAGATGAGCCAATGCGGAAGCCAGCCCATGAGCCAAGGTGGCGAACTCGAGCCACGTGACCGGGGCCCTCTCCAGGCGCGCCCTCAGGGGGCCCCAGCAGAGTTCCAGTACGAGGAGATGCTCCCTGCCCCCGCCAGAGGGCAGGGGGGCGCGTGTCGCTTACCGTCAGGTGTTCCGTCGCCTCGTCTGCCTCATATATCATATAAAAACATCGATTTATTTTATGAAAACATCGATGTTTGAGGATACATCGATATTTTATGAAAACATCGGTATTTTATGAAATCATCGATGTTTTAGGATACATCGATATTTATGAAAACATCGATATTTTATGAAAACATCGATTTTTATGAAATCATCGATGTTTTAGGATACATATACATCGATGTTTTAGGATACATCGATATTTTATGAAAACATCGATATTTTAAGAAAACATAGAGGTGTTATGAAAACATCGATATTTTATGAAAACATCGATATTTTATGAAAACATCGATATTTTATGAAAACATCGATGTTTTAGGATACATACATCGATGTTTTAGGATACATCGATATTTTATGAAAACATCGATATTTTATGAAAACATCGATGTTTGAGGATACATACATCGATGTTTAAAAAAAACGATATTTTATGAAAACATCGATGTATTAGGATACATCTATAATTTTTTTATGATATAGGTGACAGACGAGCAGGCTGATCACCTGATAGTAACATTGTGTGTGTGCAAGTGTGTGTGAGTATGAGTCTCATTGCCAACACCAGTTACTTACTCGGAGTATGAAGATGAGCCAACGCCGAAGCCAGCCCGTGGGCCAAGGTGGCGAACTCGAGCCACGTGACCGGGGCCCTCTCCAGGCGCGCCCTCAGGGGGCCCCAGCAGAGTTCCAGTACGAGGAGGTGCTCCCTGCCCCCGCCAGAGGTCAGGGTTGGACGCGTGTCGCTTCCTGTCAAAAAAAAGTGAACAATTTAGGGGGCTACAATCACGAAACTAGCGCCGCCAACCTATTTACACTGTGTGCGGCGAAAATATGATATTTATCAAGAAATAATTTTTATTTTTGGTATAGCAATACTTTGCAATTTATTCTTAAGTAAATAAATGTAAATATGCAATATTTAATGTAAATATTGCATTTAAAATGTTTTTTAAGCGCAATATTTATTTTTTAAGAAAATAAAACATTACAGGACGAAAGGTCCCGGGTTCGACACCAATTTAGTCTCGAATCTTTCGCGCACACAAAATGTAACATACAAAAGTGACCACAAACTTACCATAATACTTGAGAATATTAGGGTGAGACAGATGCGGCAGCGCGTATATCGCCGCCTCCTTCTGCCATGCATTGGCGTTCGAATACAGCTTGACCGCGACAGGAGTCGAACCCAGGCTCCCGCGCCATACTGACCCGAACTTGCCTTGTCCTGCGGAATAGAAAAAGTTAAAAAGTAGAATTAATTAAATAAATAAATAAATGTAGGAATAAAATGTTACTGAACGCAGCCTAATGTATAATTTGTAAGTAAGATGTGAATGAACGCAGCGTATGGTTCATCAAGAACGAATGTGAGTGAAGGTGTACGAAGGAGATGACAGAATGAGATGAGAGTAAGAGTGAGAGAGAAGGGTAAGTTGTACTCACGCCCTCGTGTGCGTGCGAGAGAGATGGAATGGGAACCCGAGGCTCTCTTGTTCTCAGTTTCCATGGTGCGTAGGTTGAGTTTTACTTTATATTCTTTGGGGAAATAAATAGAAGTTGGAAATGCAAACTGGCCTCTCATTTATCCGTCCTACATAAATAATAATATTAGTATGGATGTAATGTTTCTTTTATGTGATAGGTGGCAGACGAGCAGACGGATCTCCTGATGGAAAGCGATAATGATGATGATGATGGATGTTAAGTTTAGTGTCGAAATTAATTATTTTATTTTCTTTTTTGTACAGTTACATCCTGTATAATTATTTTTTTAGTTAGTCTTAAGAGTCCCACTGCTGGGCAAAGGCCTCCCCCAAGTTCCTCCATAGATCCCTGTCCAACGCCCTTGCTTGCCAATCTTGGACATACTTATAGAAATCGTCACACCATCTTTTCTGGGCTTGCCCCGTCGACGGTGTCCATCGATCGGCCGCCATTGGGTGACGATTTTGACAGCATTATCAAAGATATTAATTAACCAGATAAAATTTAGTTTAGACCACAGACAATAATAATTAATTATATTTAATTACCTATATGTTTGATCAGCGTCAGATTGTCCACGCAAAGCAGACCAGTAGCCAGCGCATCAGGGCCACTGCCCATCACATCACCTGAAACAAAATGTCCTGTTACCAAAGGTTGTCTGATAGAAATCGCTTTAAGCCTGAAGAATCTGTAAGACCGCCGAAATTGTACATTCAATTTCTGTAATCTGCAATTCACACATCTCATACCTACATTCACCTGACTATGTACTAAGTACCTTACATAATACCTGATACACATGGTACGGACCCCACGTTAAGAACCCCCATCTAAAGCAACAGCACACGAGAAACCTTCTACAGGGTCCCATCATCGCGTCGCGATGCGATGGCCCGCTTACAGCACGGGCGCCATACTACTTCCCTTCCCCCCAAATAAGCTAGGAAGGGTGATAAGGAACCATCCCTACCCCGCTGCAAAGAAACCTTGATCTAACGCAACCTTTCTACCTTTCTTTGCGCAGTCGGCACCGGCGTGTGACGTCATACTAAATCCAACATGGTGGGCCATCCAAGATGGTGGACCTAATTATTTGTGCATCTCTACAATATGGGTACCAAAAAATCAATCTAGGTATACCTCGCTGTAAAGAAACCTTGATCTAAAGCTACATTTCTCGGCGCTATCTGCAAAATAAATGTGTTTTCTATCTATCTATCTACCTTTCTCGGCGCTGGTCTGCGGCGGCGCGCGGCGGCAGTAGAGGCGGCGCACGAGCAGCGCCTTGAGCAGCGCGCACGCCGCCGCCAGCAGCGCCGACGCCAGCAGCGGCGAGTAGCGCGCGCTCGGAGACGACTCCGTACTGGACGAGGCCTTCAGCGACACTGGCTCTGTCTATGTAACTGCAGCGCCGATGCTGGACCCCTGGTGTACATGCTACAGACCCCACGTTAAGAAACCCTCACCAAAAGCAACGTTTCTCGGCACTCATGCTACGGACCCCTTGTACACATGCTACGGACCCCACACTAAGAAACCCTTCTTTCCAGGTGGGCTAGGAGGGGTGATAGAGACACCTGGAAGAACTATCGCTACCTCGCTGTAAAGAAACCTTGATCTTACAACGCGCGGCGGCGTGTGACGTCATTCTAAACCCAACATGGCGGATAAATCCAAGATGGTGGACCATCTAAAATGGTAGACCTACTTATTTGTGCATTTCTACAATATGGGTACCAAAAAAATCAATCTAGGTATACCTCGCTGATTTGAAACCTTGATTTAAAACTACATTTTTCGACGCTGTCTGCTAATAAACGGATTTACTATCTATCTATCTACGTACCTTTCTCTGCGCAGTCGGCGGGCGGCGGCGTGTGACGTCATTCTAAATCCAACATGGCGGGCCATCCAAGATGGTGGACCTAGCTATACCTCGCTGAATAGAAACCTTGATCTAAAGCTACATTTCTCGGCGCTATCTGCAAAATTAACGGATTTTCTATCTGTCTATCTATCTGACCTTTCTATATGCTGTCGCCTCGGCCTTAATCGTCAAACCTATCTATCTGTCTAACTGAAGCGCCGACGCCGGGCCCCGGTACACATGCTGTGTATTCTTGCGTGTCCTACAAATGTATTATCTATCTAACCTTTCTCTGCGCAGTCGGCGGGCGTCGGCGTGTGACGTCATTCTAAATCCAATATGGCGGGTCATCCAAGATGGTGGACCTAGCTGTACCTCGCTGAATAGAAACATTGATCTAAAGCTACATTTCTCGGCGCTATCTGCTAATAAATGGATCTATCTATCCATCTATCTGACCTTTCTCTATGCTGTCGTCTCGGCCCTCATCGTCACCGGATCTATCTGACAGCAGCGCGGACGCCGGGCCCTGGTACACATGTTGTGTATTCTTGCGTGTCCTACAAATGTATTACCTATCTATGTATCCATCTATCTATCTATCTAACCTTTCTCGGCGCTGGCCTGCGGCGGCGCGCGGCGGCAGTAGAGGCGACTCCATACTGGACGAGGCCTTCAGCGTCACTGGCTCTGTCTATGTAACTGCAGCGCCGATGCAGGACCCCTGGTGTACATGCTACGGACCCCACGTTAAGAGACCCTCATCAAAAGCAACCTTTCTCGCAGACCCTACGATAAGAAACCCTCATCTATCAGACTTAGATACCCTCAAGTTAAGAAGAGCCCTACAGCTCTTTTCGTATTATATGGCCATTGTACGAAATAAGGTACATAGTCCAAGCATACTTGGCGAAGTTAAACTGCTAGCTCCTAAACGACTGAGCTGGGGTGAGGAGGGGACGGTGGCGCCGCGTCGGCCGCCGCGACTTCTGCAGCGACCCACCGTACGTACCACATATGCTGGGCATGCTCCCACCAATCGCGCGTTGCGTTTTATAGGAGATTTTCTCGCTCATGACTTTAGTATTGACCTATTTGCCGATCATCTTAGTGCATTACTAATGAAAGTTACTAGCTATGCATCCTGTAAATGTTATTGACTTGCTAATTGTATTTTGTATCCGTATTGTAATCATGTTATTGCTTTGAATATTATTTTTGACATTGTTTACATTTCTATTTCCACATAATGACATTTACTTTTCTAATTTTATGTATTATCTATTTTCATTCTTATATTAATACCATTGACATTATTAATTTATTACTGGCTAATCTTATAAGCGTTTTGGATGGTGACATCTGTTAGTTTGTAAGAAAAATTGTACTTAATAAATAAATAAAAAAATAAATAAATCTAAAGCAACGTTTCTCGACGCTCATGCTACGGACCCCTTGTACACATGCTACGGACCCCACACTAAGAAACCCTTCTTTCCAGGTGGGCTAGGAGGGGTGATAGAGACACCTGGAAGAACTATCGCTACCTCGCTGTAAAGAAACCTTGATCTTTCAACGCGCGGTGGCGTGTGACGTCATTCTAAACCCAACATGGCGGATAAATCCAAGATGGTGGACCTACTTATTTGTGCATCTCTACAATATGGGTACCAAAAAATCAATCTAGGTATACCTCGCTGTAAAGAAACCTTGATCTAAAGCTACATTTCTCGGCGCTGTCTGCTAAATAATGGATTTTCTATCTATGCGTGAAACCTATATCGACAATGTCCGCGGGCGGCGAGTGGCGGCGTGTGACGTCATTCTAAATCCAACATGGCGGGCCATCCAAGATGGTGGACCTCGCTGAATTGAAACCTTGATCTAAAGCTACATTTCTGCAAAAGAAATGTATTTTCCATCTATCTATCTATGTATTTATCTAACCTTTCTCGGCGCTGGTCTGCGGCGGCGCGCGGCGGCAGTAGAGGCGGCGCACGAGCAGCGCCTTGAGCAGCGCGCACGCCGCCGCCAGCAGCGCCGACGCCAGCAGCGGCGAGTAGCGCGCGCTCGGAGACGACTCCGTACTGGACGAGGCCTTCAGCGACACTGGCTCTGTCTATGTAACTGCAGCGCCGATGTAGGACTCCTGGAGTATATGCTACGGACCCCATGATAAGAAACCCTCATCAAAAGCAACCTTTCTTGGCGCTCATGGTACGGACCCAACGATAAGAAACCCCCATCTACAGCAACCTATCTCAGCCCCCACGTTAAGAGACTCTCATCTAAAGCAAGCTACGGACCCCACGTTAAGAAACTTACATCTAAAGTATCCTTTCTCTTGTTACGGACCGAACATTAAGACCCCTGGTACACATGCTACGGACCCCACACTAAGAAACCCTTCTTTCCAGGTGGGCTAGGAGGGGTGATAGAGACACCTGGAAGAACTATCGCTACCTCGCTGTAAAGAAACCTTGATCTTGCAACGCGCGGCGGCGTGTGACATCATTCTAAACCCAACATGGCGGATAATTCCAAAATGGTGGACCATCTAAGATGGTGGACCTACTTATTTGTGCACTTCTACAATATGAATACCAAAAAAATCAATCTATACCTCGCTGAATTGAAACCTTGATTTATTTTAAAGCTACACTTCTCGATGCTGTCTGCTAAATAATGGATTTACTATCTATCTTAAAGATTAAGTTCTACTGAGTTTCTTGCTGATTCTTCTCGGTAGAAATTGACCTTCCGAATCAGCAGTAGATTATAAAATTTGACATTCATAAATGTTCTGTAAAGGACTTAAATTGAATAAAGAGATTTTGATTTGATTTGATCTACGTACCTTTCTCTGCGCAGTCGGCGGGCGGCGGCGTGGGACGTCATTCTAAATCCAACATGGCGGGCCATCCAAGATGGTGGACCTAGCCATAATTCGCTGAATAGAAACCTTGATCTAAAGCTACATTTCTCGGCGCTATCTGCAAAATTAACGGATTTTCTATCTGTCTATCTATCTGACCTTTCTCTATGCTGTCGTCTCGGCCCTCATCGTCACCGGATCTATCTGACAGCAGCATGGACGCCGGGACCCTGGTACACATGCTGTGTATGAATGCTTGTCCTGCAAATGTATTATCTATCTATGTATCCATCTATCTATCTATCTAACCTTTCTCGGCGCTGGCCTGCGGCGGCGCGCGGCGGCAGTAGAGGCGGCGCACGAGCAGCGCCTTGAGCAGCGCGCACGCCGCCGCCAGCAGCGCCGACGCCAGCAGCGGCGAGTAGCGCGCGCTCGGAGACCACTCCGTACTGGACGAGGCCTTCAGCGACACTGGCTCTGTCTATGTAACTGCAGCGCCGATGCTGGACCCCTGGTGTACATGCTACGGACCCCACGTTAAGAAACCCTCACCAAAAGCAACCTTTCTTGGCGCTCATGCTATGGACCCCACGATTAGAAACCCTCATCTACAGCAACCTATCTCAGCCCCCACGTTAAGAGACTCATCTAAAGCAAGCTACGGACCCCACGTTAAGAAACTTTCATCTAAATTATCCTTTCTCGGCGCTCTTGTTACGGACCGAACATTAAGACCCCTGGTACACATGCTACGGACCCCACACTAAGAAACCATTCTTCCCAGGTAGGCTAGGAGGGGTGATAGGGACAGCCGGAAGTACTATCCGCCTCGCTCTACAGAAACCTTGATCTAACAACGCGCGGCGGCGTGTGACGTCATTCTAAATCCAACATGGCGGGTCATCCAAGATGGTGGACCTAGCTATACCTCGCTGAATAGAAACCTTGATCTAAAGCTACATTTCTCGGCGCTATCTGCAAAATAAATCTGTTTTCTATCTATCTATCTATCTACCTTTCTCGGCGCTGGTCTGCGGCGGCGCGCGGCGGCAGTAGAGGCGGCGCACGAGCAGCGCCTTGAGCAGCGCGCACGCCGCCGCCAGCAGCGCCGACGCCAGCAGCGGCGAGTAGCGCGCGCTCGGAGACGACTCCATAGTGGATTCTGCTTTCATCGTCACTGGCTCTTCCTTTAGAGACACTGTTGACAAAAAAAAAAGTGGACTTGTAACTCCACTGGTGTTGCAAGTGTCCATGGGCGGCGGCAATTGCTTACCATCAGGTGATCCGCCTGGAGACCTATTTTTGAATTTTCGCTTCGTCCAAGCAAAAGTACTCGTTTTGCAAGTCACGTCGTCTCGTGAGTCGCATGATTCATAATTTTCCCTATTTTTGAAATCACTCGCTTACTGTGTCGCCAATCTTGTCAAAGTATAGTCCTTTTCACGAAAAGAGTCCCCCGGATTTTTGATGAACTAAAATGACATGGCAGTCTACGTAATGAGTGGGAAAGAGATAGAAAGCCTATTTGTATGACAAGAGGCGCCGCTCCCAGTGGACTTTTTTCGTAAAATGGACTTTAGTGTTAACTCGTTAATATTTGACGTAAATGCGATCACTCGCCTAGCGGAAACGAGTGGTTTACACCACTCGTTGCAAATCGCTCGTTTTCGAATGATTCAAAAATGCGGATGTCAAAAATCATGCGAGTCACACATTTTTTAGTGAGACGACAATTCAAAAATAGGTCTCCTGCTCGCCTGCTACCTATCACATAAAAAAAAAAAAAATGAAGTTGTATAGTTCGTGCCAGTTAAACTTGCAATATTGGAGCCATAAAGCCCTTGAGTGGAGACCGCGACTCGGCAAACGTAGTGTTGGACGCCCTGCTACCATGGGATGACGACATTCGAAGGCTGGCTGGAGTGAGCTGGATGAGAGTGGCCGAAAATCTGGAGCGGTGGCGTGCATTAGAGGAGAACTATGTCCAGCAGCGGACGAGTGTGGGTTGCTGATGATGATGATGATGAAACTTGCAATAAAGGTCATTCACCACACTTGCCACTTGTACCAAGCAGTCGTCAAAATTCGCGATACAGATCGCTTTCCATACTAAACTGTCGATAAAATTACGTTTGCCGTGTTTCATAGTCCTTGACGTGCGAACTTCACATAGACTAGAACTTTGACGTTTGGTATTATGAAACACGGCAAATGTAATTTTATCGACAGTTTATTATGGGAAGCGATCTGTATCGCGAAATTTTACGACTTCTTGGTACAAGTGGGGTGAATGGCTTTTATTGCAAGTTTATTTGGTACGAACTATAAGTAAAGCTAGGGTCAAGGATCATATGGAATAGCCAAGCGCGTATCACCGTAAGGGACAGATATGTATATAGCCCGGCCAAATGTGAAAAATAACTACAAAATGGCGGATCGATGTGAATCTTCAGTACGGTAGCCTGTTATCTCTTACTACGACTGAATTTGGTTGGTTATTACGGTAATAATATATAATACGAACAAAAATCGCACTTGGTTACTATGGCAACAAAAAAAAGTGAAACTCTGACAAAGACAAACAATCATGATTCTGTCTCTTTTACTCTTAGCGATTTCTGAATGTAGTTGTTCCGTTTACACGAGTATTATTTGCGTGTCCGGTCTATTTGATCCTTTGTCTACGTAGTAAAGTATCAGCCTATGTACTGTCCCACTGCAGGGCAAAGGCCTCCACCATCTTTGGCGTATGAGGCAAGGTCACTACCTGTTTTGCTATACGGCTATACCAAATGCGCCATCCGGCCAGTCTAACTGTCAGTAACTGCTGAAATAAAGATTCTGGATATTTACGTTGCAGGCATTTTGATTAGTATCAGCCCATATAAGGTCTCACTGCAGGGCAAAGGCCTCCATCATAGATATCAAGTCATAGCTACTATGGTGGTATCTATGGTGGTGGTGGTGTATTAGGCTTAATCATGCTTGCCTAATGCGAATTGGTGATCAAAAACCTGAGCTATGTTGGAAAAATTCAAAACTTTTTGCTCGATCCGGGATTTTAACTCGCCCGAAAAACTCACCCGAGAGTTTATTTTCCTCGTCACTGCTCTAACCTAAGTTCACCAATATTTTTTCGTTTAGTAGAGATTGGTCAGTATTATCATCACAAAAATATTGCAATATTTTTATAACCAATATATAGGTTAGGTTAGCTTAGAACAGCGACCAGCAAAAAAAAATTAAAATTTGGGACGAGTTTTCTTTGGACGAATTTTGTTATCTTTTATGAGGGCTTCAAGACAAATAACAAAAATAAACTCTATACAAAGAGTATACTCACGGAAGTCAGCGTTGCAATAAGACTTGGTACAGCAGCAGAACTTGGTGCCTTGCATCTGATCTATGGCGGTGCACTTGTCGCACGTGTTGCGCCCGTTGCGCTGCGACGAGTGCCAGCAGCCTGGGAAATGCAATTTTTTTTCTTTATGTGATCACAAGTGTAATCAAAATGTTACTGCCACAAGTCAAGGGTTGTATCGTTGTCAGCTGTTAGCACATCTAGTATGTTGCAATGCGCTTGCGCTTCCCTCACGGTCACAGAACAGACCATACACTTATAATGCATCAAGAAAGTCAAATTTATTAATAGCGCTACTGCTGCTTACGTCATAGAGTAAGGTAGCCCCATTGGTTTTCACAGATACACCCTGTATACACCGTTAAATTAGTCGTGTTAGCTGTTCAGTTTGGAGCCGTAAAGTAGAGTGGAGACCGCGACTCAGTAAGAGTATTTTTTTTATTTTTTATTTATGTGATAGGTAGCAGACGAGCAGGCGGATCATCTGATGGTAAGCAATTGCCGCCGCCCATGAACATATGCCACAAGTGCGCTGCTAACCTTTTATCCCCTTCCCCCCCCCCCGATGGGGGGGGGGGGGGAAGGGGATAAAAGGTTAGGATAAAACTACATTTTTAAAGGATAAAACTACATTTTCTAAGTTTTCTTGGGTCTGGGTGTTTTGGGTTGACGGCCCCAGTTGATTATCGTCACCTGGTGCTCATAATACAGGAATTGCCCTAGTTTAAGACCAGGTTGATTGGTGTGATTGTATGACGCAATAGGGTATTTGACTAATCTCGATATAGTAAAAAATATTTATACTTTTCCAAAATACTGGTAAATGAGAACCAATGGCCAACATTTTCAGTTAAAAATATAACGTCTAGCTGGTTTTATGAGCATTTCAAAGTTTCATGGGCAAGTCTATTTTTAAAGTATAAAATTAAAAAAAAAGATATATATCATCGAACTACCCATACATTTTTCACCAACTTTTATTATGAAACCATTTACATAAACGAAACATTTGATATAGCTACCAAACAAAATTTACTAG
Source organism: Cnaphalocrocis medinalis (assembly GCA_014851415.1). NCBI lineage: Eukaryota > Metazoa > Arthropoda > Insecta > Lepidoptera > Crambidae > Cnaphalocrocis > Cnaphalocrocis medinalis. Next base: position 3,965,765 of record CM026301.1, on the reverse strand, counting down.
ACGCGCATACAAGAGACGGGCGTGTGACGTCACTTGCCTGAAGCCATTTGTATAGAGCGTTTTTGGGCTTGCCCAAAATATGTGCTCTTAAAGTTGTGATATCTCAGGTGATTCAAATCAGAATCGAGCAATTCTTTCAATAATGTTTCTTAAATTGAGAGGTCTTTTGATTAAACACATAATTTTTTTTTGTCAAATACCCTATTATATAAATATTTATTACACTCCCCTACAAACACACACACCTACACACAAACACAGACACACTCTCTTTTTACTCTCGTTATGTACGCAGTGTACGCACGCACGCACATTTGGTTGACCCCAGAGGGCATTCAACTAAACATTTTATTATACCTGTTGCATTCAAACAAAAGAGATGCACAACATGTGAAAGAAATAAAGTTTAGCTATGCTTACTTATTAACTTATAATACGCTGAAGAACGAAATCAGCCGGGTTAACATGCGCGCCGCGAGATAGTTGGTCGACACTCGTATTGTGTCGGCGCAAGTTGTTTCTTGCTCACCTGATTGATGAATGGGATAGAAGGATGCGCTCTCGCGGCAAAAATTTGTCGCGGTACGCATGTTAGGCCTTTAGGAAATAAAAATTAAAAACACAGTAAATGAACAGTGGTTAAAATGAAAAAAACAAAATCTCACCTTGTCCCAATATCGTAATATTTCCATCGAAATGTCGATGCCATAGAGCATAGCATGTCGCCTTTGTATCAGTGCATTGTTCCACCTGAACCACCTCACCGTCTGGCATCGTTGTTTCTGATATTTGTCCAATATCTAAAAAAAAACTGTCTTTAACAAGGCTTGTACTACCCAATCTGGCAATAAATTTCTGGTTCTGTTGTAATTGTAAAATATTAAAACGAGAATTAACGCAACTGTTACTGCTTGAAATAAACATAATTAGCAATTAACATCATATTGATTCCCGTTTTAATATTTTATAGTTGTAATGCAATGCGAAAATCTAAAAATCTGTTTTGACAAAGCGCATGTAATGTGGACTCCATTTTCTGCACTTCGACTCTTTTTTGGTTCATTGTACGTAATGAGATTTTGTTAACAAGGCCCATGGACGTTAGAACCGAAACCATGAAGTCTGTCAATGATTTACAAATGGTCTACATTTATAAACCTATCTATACCTATTTTTTTTTCTCTCATTACTGTCATACACATTAGGTTGAATATCAATTGAGGTAATTTGACAGGTTGTGGTGTCCTGATGTGTGGCTGACTGTACGTACATTACCTACCTTTCATTTCAATACAATTGTTTTAAATAAAATCTAATAGCAAATCCAAATACACAAACCATAACTGTAATTTTCCACCATCATCTGATTCTTCTGCTCCTCCTCATAAGACGGAGTCGCACTTATTGAGACTCTATGCAGTTTGTACAAGCACATAATCGGTGGGGTTGCCGTAGGAGCTATGATTTTATCTTTAGGCTTCTCATCCTTGGGCAGGCCATTTTTAGAAGAACCATCTTTCCCTGCACCAAAAACCTTACCATCAGAAGATCCAACCACTTCTTTAACATCTGAGACTTGGTTTACCCCACCAGCTCCAATGAAATCATTTGAATTTGGAATGCTAACACTTCTTTTTCTAATTCGTGGAAGAGGCCAGTAAATTTTTGAATCTTCTTGGCTTACAAAAAGACTCCTTTTCTTTCTTTTTTCTTGCTTCTCTTGCACAGGACCAGGAAACTTATCCTTATTTATGTACTGATCCAGCCAGTGGTAATTAGCATCAATACTCCTTTTACTGATCTTATTTGGATGATCTTGAATAGTCCAATAGTACTCTGGAATGTTATTCCATTGGATAGTCCTTCTGTGATGGTATTTAGTGAATGTCCTTACATAATGAGACGGTTTCAGCTGGCTTATCCCGTTCTTATAGTCTTGGGAATCTTGCGGCCGCGATGTCAATACTTTGGCGGTGAATATAAACAAAAATAACACAATACATTTCAACAGCGGCGTCACTCTTTGAGACAATATACCTTCCATCATCGTGAACAGCTTACACTCTCCCTTTCTCCATATTTACAAGAAAAAGAATATCTGTTTACTGCATAATGTGAGTTAGAATCCTAGCAACGAAGACACTGCAGCTTTTATTGATTTTTCGGCACGCGACGAAGCAATGCGGCGTAATTTTGATTTTAACACACTTATTGCTTAACAAAGTTGCAAAACACAGCACAGATGTCCATTTCGTCTATAAATCCACAGAATTAAGCACAAAATGTAATTAAAAATTCAAATTATCGCAAAAAGTTCATAATAAAACTTTGGTTCAGATATCGTCCGAAATGGCTATTTGTCGTATTTAATTGAGTTCTTACATTCTAAACTTTCTTCAATTTATTTTAATTCGCGCACAAATTATTTTAATAGTTCTACAAAACACAAAAATCGATACACTGTTGACAAACACAGATCAAGTCACTTTTCCGACATATTGGAAATTGCGTTTTGTTCTCGATCGCAGTATGTATTTCTAATTGGATTTATTTATTTCGTAATGAATAAGTTTAATTTGTGCATGAAAAGCGTTTTTGTCTTAATGGAAGTGAAAAATAAAGGAATTTTTATTTATTACGCTGAATTATTTTCAAGATATTCCTTCTAAAACTATGTTGACATAACTTTTTTTCCAGCTTCGTGTCTAAACGCTTGTTATCTGTCAAATGGGAAGCAATTTATATTTATTTGCCTGCTCTTCCCAAAATATTCAATCTACACTCTCCAGTATCGCATGATAATCATTATCCTATATCATTTCAATAGGCGTTCGTTGCTTTAACTTATCGGTGCAGTAAATATGTCTTTCACATCGCCGCCCGAAGAGATCGACGAGGCGAAAGAGAGGGCCCATTTCCTCGCTGTGGTCAACGCTTTTAAATACTACAAGTGAGTAATTCTATTTTAAAAACTGTTCTAAAGTGATCTAAAACACCTTAGCGATAGGCCTAAGGGGTTGTCTTGTCGTATTTTTGTGATAAAACGCGATAAAAATAACATAGCAACAAGTCTTTGTGCTCGAATCGTCTGATGGAATTAGGCCATTTTGCTATCAAATGTATAACAGTATAGGCTTTGTTTATATCCTGCACACGTGTGTGGCGGTGGTCCTAATTCCCAGTGCCATTAGGTGGTGTTTGCCGCAGTTTTTCTCGCAATAAACACCAATTAGTCTGTACTCTTAGTACTTTGTGTAGTATTGTTGGACATAGAACAGGAAAATATCGCAGTTGATGATTAATTTTGATTCTAGTCTATGTTTGTTGTTGTATTGTGATTACACTGTGTATAGTTGATTATCTATTTGCATACAGTTGCAGTAAGATAATTGTTTTCAATTTAATTTATGTTAATTGTCTAATTAACAATAAATCTGTATCTAAGTAGCTATTAGTAATACATTTCATGTGGACTTAATGCGAAGGCGTTATCTACCAGTCAACATACAGTAAAAAGTAGCAAAGTTATGACTTAACAATTTAAATACAGTTTACTTAATGTCTTATTAAAACATATTTCTATTCTATTCTATTGAAATTAAACAAACAGAAATGTTTATTTAAGCAACAAAAACAATAAATTTATAAAGCAATAAATTACTGAGTGTTCAGTATTGTCTACTATGTCATTTTCACCTGTGTGATAGGTATTTACTAATAAACAGTCACACTTTTAAAGTTTGATTTGTATAGACACTCATCAATTTATACAAATCTGTATTTGTTAGATTGTGTAGTAATCTAATGTGTGACTATCATGTTTGTACTGTCAGCCACACATCAAGTTCTTGAAGTCTATCGAGTTTTAGACCTCATTGTCACTCTCCATCGGGTGAGATGAGGTCAAGTGTAATCCCACTTAACATAAAAACAAAGAAAAAAAGTTTTGTACACCACACCACACGTCAAATGTGTGGCTGTACATGCAGTACTGACACTCACTCATCAATTTTCTCGAAACAGCATTTGGAAGCACTCCTCATCATATCATCATAGGGGCCTTTTTCCTCTTTGGAAGTGTGTCTCAGGCAAACTATTCAGTTTAGAAAAGAATGATATTAAAAAAACTCAATATCATTTTTAAAAAAATAGTTTCAGTTCTAAGTATAGGTGGTATAGGAAACCCTGAAAATATTTCTTTTTTCTATTTCTGTTTGAAAACTTTAATGAGGTTCAAAATACTTACCAAGTTTCAACAATAGATATTATAGTATAGCTCTTCTAGTATCCGAAAAAAGTAACTTTTTTGCCACATAAAAAAAGAAACCTTTTATAAGTAGATCAGAGTTTCGTTTTTTTTTGTCATTTGGGTATGGAACCCATAAAACCCGGGCTCCAAAAGCGACGGCTTTGGACGCAAACGGGATTGTCGCGCTGATGGTAACTGTAAATAAACTACACGTGTGCGATGACGTCACGCTCGGTGAGACATTACTTTGTATTTGCATCACATAAAATTAGTTGTAATGATGCAATATGATGTTTACTATGTGTTTGTGTGATGTTCTCTCGTTGTCTTCACATATTTATAAGACACTAGTGGCCCGCCCTCACTTCGTTTCGGGAAAGTAGTTCCACTATCTACCAATAGATGGCGCTGTAGCAAATTACATCGCGCGACTGTTTCGTGTTTTCGGTTTACCAATAAGCTCTGACGTGGAATATGAGAGTAACCTCTTTATAAATAGTATAGAAAACTGTTACCAGCGACTTCGTCCGCGTGGAAAAGTATCTCTGGGTAACATTTTTAATTATGTTATAATTTTCACCCCCCTTTTAACCCTTAACTACCCCCTTTTCGCAACAAAAAGTAGACTTGTTTCTCAGGGTCTAGTAGACCATCTGTATACCAAATTTCATTTAAATCCGTTCAGTAGTTTTGGCGTGAAAGAGTAACAGACAGACAGACAGAGTTACTTTCGCATTTATAATATTAGTTAGGATGGGGCTGCCGTATTCTATGACAGTGGCGCCATTTATTTTCACGAGTTTTCTTGATGCATTATAATATACTAGTGGCCCGCCCTCACGTTGTTTCGGGGCCGTAGTTCAAAAATGAACCAATAGATGGCGCTGTACGTCGATACATCGCGCTAGCGTTTCGTGTTTTTGGTTTACCTATAAGCCTAGTCGTGGTCTATAGTAGTTATCTCTTTATAAATAGTATAGATAGGCTGTTAATTTTTTGTTACAGATTATGCAGTCTAGACAGAATCCACAAATCGGAGAAGATCATATCCCTCCTCCCCATAACCCATCAGCGTCGACTGGAGAAGTACAAGACCTACCTAGCGAAGTTCAAAAAGTGTCTAGATGCTAACAATCAGATAGTCCATCTAATAATAAGGGATGTGGATACGATGTTTGAGAATGTAGACCATAGTAATACGGAGCCGGGCAGTAATGGTGCGGAGAGCTTTGGATGTAACTACAATAATTGTGAGATTGCTTCCCAGAAACAGCATAAAATGCAGCATGATGTCGAAAAGGTATGTTTAATAACATAATATACAAACATGAATAGATACATATCTGTGGGAGAGCCACGCTTCGGCATGAATGGGCCGGCTCGACCGGAGTGATACCACTGCCTCACAGAAAACCGGCGTGAAGCAGCCCTTGTGGTGTGTTTCGCTGAGTGAGTGAGGGTACCGGAGGCCCACCCGGGGGGGAAGGGGATAAAAGGTTGGCAGTGCACTTGTAACTCCACTGGTGTTGCAAGTGTCCATGAGCGGCGCCAATTGCTTACCATCAGATGATCCGCCTGCTCGTCTGCTACCTATACCTACCATAAAAAAAAATACTTAAATACATATATTACACCCAGACACTGAACAAACACAAGTGTTCATCACACGAATGTTTGTCCAGGGTGGGGATCGAACCCACAACCTTTGGCGCATGAGGCAGGGTCCCTACCAAATGCGCCAACCGGCCAGTCAAATGCGGCGGTATGTTGAGTAACATAATATACAAACAAATAGATACATATCTAAATAAGTAATCGCGATTACATACACGTGGGGTTAAATAACCCCTTTTTCCCCCCCTTAGGGGTAGAATTTGGGTCTGCTTGCAATATCATACATGTGGGGTTAGATAACACAGATTTCTTCCCCTTAGGGGTAGTTTGAGGCTTCTTGCGACCTGATACACGTGGAATAGGCAACCGCTTTCCTCCCCCTTCCCTCCTTAGTGGTGGTGGATTTTTGGGCCAACTCACCATTTTTGACACGACCACGCAGGGAGATTCCGAGTGTAACTTAACTAGAATAATCCATACTAATATTATAAATGCGAAAGTAACTCTGTCTGTCTGTCTGTCTGTCTGTCTGTCTGTCTGTCTGTCTGTCTGTCTGTCTGTTACTCTTTCACGCCAAAACTACTCAACGGATTTATATGAAATTTGGTATACAGATAATCTAGACCCTGAGAAAGAACATAGGCTACTTTTTATTGCGAAAAGGGGGTTGTAAGGGGTTGAAAGGGGGGTAAAAAGTTACTTTTCCACGCGGACGAAGTCGCGGGCGGCCGCTAGTAAATAAATAAATGCGCCAGACAATCACACTAATTAACCTGGTTTCAAACTAGGCCAAGCCCTGTACTATGAAAACCAGGACATGATAATTAACTGGAGGCGTCAACCCAGAACACCCAGACCCAAGAAAACTTAAAAAATTTAGTTTTCTAAATTGCTTTGACCAGGAATCGAATCTGGAACCTTTCGCGCTTCGGGTGAACCTTAGCCATTGCGCCATCGAGCCCGTCAAGAATGGTTTTTTAATCCTCAGGTGCAATCGGTGCTAAAGAACATAGTGAGAGACTGGAGCGACGTAGGAGCGGCGGAGCGGGAACAGTGCTACAAGCCCGTGCTGGACGAGATGGAAGAGCGGTTCCCACACGCAGAACACATGTATGTATAGCCCATTCATGCCAAAGCGCAGCTCTCCCACGGTTAAGGGGCTACAATGACGAAACTAGCGCCGCCAACCAATTTACTTACACTGATTATGGCGACAATATTTTTAAGAAAGTAGAACAACACGTGGAAAGTAGACTTAGATGCAAGTCACTTACATGAGAATATACTAATTACAAAATGTGTGTGTCCGTGTGGGGCAAGAGTTAACATAATCAGAATAAATGTATACATTATCTGCATAAAATTTTCGAAGTGATATTAACAATATCTAATACTATTTATGAAGAAATAATTTCTAAAGCCATCGACAAACCTTATATACGAACCGAAAAGGCGAAACACTAACGCGATGCAATCAATGAGCAGCGGCATCTATAGTCAGACAGTGGTACTACTGTCCCCAACTAATTGAGGGAAGGTCACTAGTAGTTAATAACAATCTTTGTATATCTTTTTTTAGCACCAAATGTCCAACTGCTGGGCAAAGACTTCCCTCAATAGCCTCAACTGCTACCTATTCCTTGCCAGCTTTTGCCAGTTATCAGAGTGCTGGGCCAGGTCGTCACGCAATCTCTTTCTGGGCCTACCTCTTTGACGGCGACCTTTAGGCTGCTATAACTTTTTTTTTATAGTATAGGAAGGCCAACGAGCAAACCGGTCACCTGATGGTAAGTGAACACCGCCGCCGATGGACATAAATAAATAAATAAATAATAAATTGAGACAACATCACATACATTGTCCTGATCCCAAACTAAGGTTTTCCCTTGTACTATGGAAACCAGAAACAACTAAGGAACTACAAACACCCAGACCCAACACAAATATCTGTTTCATCAATCGGCGGCGACATCGGCTACACCAGAAGGAGTGCGGATGCGTTGCCGGCCTTTTGGAAAGGAATAGGTTCTTGAAGATTTGGATGTCGTACCGGTTCGGGAATACCACTGCGGGAAATTGATGCCACAATGAGGAGGAATCTTAGTCATTTTTTTGTTTCCAGAGACCGAAGTCACGTCAAAGTCCTAGTCCCGGGCGCGGGGCTCGGCCGCCTGGCGTGGGAGATAGCCGCGCGAGGCTTCACCTGCCAGGGGAATGAGTTCTCCCTGTTCATGCTGTTTGCCAGCAACTTCATACTCAATAGGTGTACGGAGGTGAGTACTCGTATACTGCAACGAGAAAACTTTTTCTGATCTTCAACATATGAACTGGAAGGCTCGGGCAGGAATTAGGAGCTAAACCTCTTGGTGCGCGCCGGCATTGTCTGGATGGATTGATTATTTATTTATTTATTTTACTAGCTTTTACCCGCGGCTACACTCGCGCCCCCCACTTTCCTAAAATGAGGGGTTAGAAAGGGGCAATAAGTACCCTATGTTACTCTCCATCCCTTCAACTATCTCCACTTAAAAATCACGTCAATTCGTCGCTCCGTTTTGCCGTGGAAGAAAGATAAACATACATACAGACACACACACTTTCTAATCCTAATCCTAACTAATATTATAATGCGAATGTAATTCTGTCTGTTACTCTTTCACGCCAAAACTACTGAACGGATTCGAATGAAATTTGGTATACAGATGATCTACACTACACCCTGAGAAAGAACATAGGCTACTTTTTAATGCAAAAAGGGGGCTATAAGGGGTTAAATGGGGTGGTGAAAATTACCTACGAAATAAAACCAGCCAAGAGCGTGTCGGACACGTAGCCATGAGATGGGCCGACCTTATTTTCATAGTTTGTAGGTAGTTATTTCCATACATTACCATTTAGTTAGGGCAACAGCACGTCATAAGTTGGTCGAGTTGTAAAATAAAAACTATGTATGATACATAATCCGCTATAGTTTTCGTTGAAAGTACTTACTTGGAAGTATACAGCATGCATGCAGCAGCATGTTGTATTTAAAGATACCTGTTTAACGATACCCCACAAGATGTGGTAAGTCGTTTTTTTTTTCAATTCACTTTTCGCTATATGGGAGGGGGGTGAAAAATAATTATATTTCGATAATTTTAAAAACCAATTTTTGGATTATCAGTATACATCTCTCCACCAATTTTGGTAGCAATCGATGCAGAAATGGCGGAGAACGAGCCAGGACAGACGGACAGACATGACGAAACTATAAAGGTTTATAGAACCCTAAAAATGCTACCCAAAAAAACTATTCCACGCGGACGAAGTCGCAGGCGGCCGCCCATCATCATCATCATCATCATCAGCCTGTTGCAGTCCACTGCTGGACATAGGCCACTCCAAATGCTCGCCACTTTGATCGATCTTCGGCTACTCGCATCCAGCTCCAGCCAGCCCTCTTGCGCAGATCGTCACTCCATCTGGCCTGAGGTCGTCCTACACTACGTTTACCGAGACGCGCGGGCGGCCGCCCGCCAGTTAATAATAGAGTAGAACTCCAATTATCCGAACTTCGACTATCCGAATCGCCGATTATCCGAATCATTTTCAGAAAAAGAATTGTCAAAAAAAAGTTTAAGTGCGCTATTATTCTTCCCCCCGCGAAGCCAGTGTTTGCGCGTTCGCTCACTATTGTCCTTCCCTCCGCGAAGTCAGTATTTAAAACATGTGAAAATATCATGTTTCTTTCATTTAATTCAATAAAAAAATTGTGCAATATCAAAACGTAGCTTTTTTTTCTCTCCAATGGCAATTTAAAAAAAAACTCCGATTATCCGAATATTTGATTATCCGAATGGGTCCCGGTCCCCATTAATTCGGATAATTGGAGTTCTACTGTATTAGTATTTTTATTTTATTTACAGGTGAACAAATACACAGTCCACCCGTGGGTGCACCAGTACGTGAACAACGTGACGTGCGAGCACCAGCTGCTGCCGGCGCGCTTCCCGGACGCGCGGCCCACCCCCGACACCGCCAACCACAACTTCTCCATGACGGCCGGCGACTTTCTCAAAGTGAGTCGATATGTGTGATGATAAATACACAGTTCACCCGTGGGTGCGTGATGACTTCATCATCATGGCGACTTTCTGAAAGTAAGTCGATGTATGTGATGATAAATGCACAGTAGACCCGTGGGTGCATGATGACTTCATCATCATGGCGACTTTCTCAAAGTGAGTCGATATATGTGATGATAAATACACGGTACACCCGTGGGTGCATGATGACTTCATTATCATGGCGACTTTCTGAAAGTAAGTCGATGTATGTGATGATAAATACACAGTACACCCGTGGGTGCATGATGACTTCATTATCATGGCGACTTTCTCAAAGTGAGTCGATATATGTGATGATAAATACACAGTCCACCCGTGGGTGCATGATGACTTCATTATCATGGTGACTTTCTCAAAATGGGTCGATATATGTGATGATAAATACACAGTTCACCCGTGGGTGCATGATGACTTCATCATCATGGCGACTTTCTCAAAGTGAGTCGATATCTGTGATGATAAATACACAGTTCACCCGTGGGTGCATGATGTCTTCATCATGGCGACTTTCTCAAAGTGAGTCGATATAATATGTGATGATAAATACACAGTCCACCCGTAGGTGCATGATTACTTCATTATCATGGCGACTTTCTGAAAGTAAGTCGATGTATGTGATGATAAATACACAGTACACCCGTGGGTGCATGATGACTTCATCATCATGGCGACTTTCTCAAAGTGAGTCGATATATGTGATGATAAATACACAGTACACCCGTGGGTGCATGATGACTTCATCATCATGGCGACTTTCTCAAAGTGAGTCGATATATGTGATGATAAATACACAGTCCACCCGTGGGTGCGTGATGACTTCATCATCATGGCGACTTTCTCAAAGTGAGTCGATATATGTGATGATAAATACACAGTCCACCCGTGGGTGCATGATGACTTCATCATCATGGCGACTTTCTCAAAGTGAGTCGACTAATACACCTTTACCGTGGGAGACCCACGCTTCGGCATGAATGGGCCGGCTCAACCGGAGTGACCACCACGGCCTCACAGACGACCGTCGTGAAGCATTTCTTTGCTCTGTGTTTTGTCGAGTGAGTGAGGGTTCTAGAGACCCAACTGGGCGGAAGAGGGTTAAGGGTTGTAAGCACACCAGTGACTGTTGCATGTGTCTATGGGCAGAGGCCATTGCTTACCATCAGGTGATCCGTCTGCTCGTCTGCCACCTATCATATAAAAAAGCACTAAATAAAATCTTGACATTCTGAGACGAGTTGTTTTGGGACAAATTGCCTCTAAACCAATTTCAGTAGGTACCTATTTAGTGTAGTATCTATACTATTTATGAAGAGATAACTTCTATAGACAACGACAAGGCTTATAGGTAAACCGAAAACACGAAACGCTTGCGCGAAGTAATTGGACACACCGCCATCTATTGGTTCGTTTCTGAATTACGGTCCCGATGCGAAGTGAGGGCGAGCCACTAGTAACTGTATAAAAAGATTACATTTATCTCCAGGTATACACAGAGGCTGACGAATGGGACTGCGTGGCGACCTGTTTCTTCATAGACTGCGCGCCCAACGTCATAGAGTTCGTCGAGAGGATATACACCATACTGCAGCCCGGCGGCTTCTGGATCAACTTAGGACCCCTTTTGTACCACTACAGGTGATATAACACCCTTATACAGCTATTAAAACACTCTTATACAGCTCATTTATTGCAATGCGTAAGTTAGTTGACACTACACTGCAGCCCTGCGGCTTCTGGATCAACTTAGGACCCCTTCTGTACCACTACAGGTGATATACCACCCTTATACAGCAGTTAAAACACTCTTATACAGCTTATTTATTGCAATGCGTAGGTTAGTTGACACTACACTGCAGCCCGGCGGCTTCTGGATCAACTTAGGACCCCTTTTGTACCACTACAGGTGATATAACACCCTTATACAGCTATTAAAACACTCTTATACAGCTTATTTATTGCAATGCGTAGGTTAGTAGACACTACACTGCAGCCCGGTGGCTTCTGGATCAACTTAGGACCCCTTTTGTACCACTACAGGTGATATACCACCCTTATACAGCTATTAAAACACCCTTATACAGCTTATATGTTGCAATACTATAGTTGATGAGAGGATATACAGCAGACTACGGCTCGGCGGCTTCTGGATCAACTTATACTCTGATTCATAATCATGTGAAGTAAACTGACAGATGAAAATGACAAGTTTCTATGCATTTTGACATTTTGCGTGTGTCAAATTGAGTGATAATGTATGGGGATGACACATTGACATCTGTCAGTTTACTTTACATGATAATGAATCAGAGTATAGGACCCCTTTTGTACAGTGGCCAGCACATCAAGTTACTACAATCTGTCAAATTTCCTCAGTTGATATTGAACCAAACACGTTTGACATAAAAGTGAGGTTCGATTGAAGAAATTCGACAGTTTTGTATACTTTGATGGTTGCTGTACGTACATGCCAGTGGCCTTACCATGGGTTTGAAATACTATCCTCGCTATCGAAAACTATCGCTTTGTCTCTTTCATTGTGATGCATTTGAAAGAGACAGCAATAGTTTAGGTTATGTCAGTTTTCGATGTCAACTCATGGTATAGCTGGAGGCACGAAAGTATAGCGATGACCGTTATTTTGCGCACTTGTAAAAAAGAAGACTTTCTATCAAAATTGGTTTCTGCGCACTCAAGGTCATAACTACACTTTCTTGCCTCGGACTATAGCGCTACTGATACTTTTCTTACTTTCACTTTTACGTTGTCTACAGTGATATGACGACGGAGAACAGCATAGAGCCGCCATATGACATTCTACTAGACATCATTAGAGACGTCGGCTTCGATATTTTGGTAAGAATTTTCATATCTGGCCCCCAATTCTCGTGATTTTCGATGTTAAAAAACATGGCGGAAATCGAACGAAATCTTTCCACGAAAACTGTAGAATTTTGGGATATGACGTGGCAAGAAAGTTGCCAAGGGACTCCCACGACCTTCACTATACTCTGATTCATAATCATTTAAAGTAAACTGACAGATGAAAATGACAAGTTTCTATGCATTTTGACATTTTGCATGTGTCAAATTGGGTGATAATGTATGGGGATGACACATTGACATCTGTCAGTTTACTTTACATGATTATTAATCAGAGTATAGATCGTCGGTCCACCTGGTGGGAGGCCTGCCACGGCTGCGGCCTCCTGCATGCGGCCTCCACTCAAGGACCTTTCCACCCCAACGGCCGTCTGTTCTCCTCGCAATGAGCCCTGCCCATTGCCACTTGAGCCACGCAATGAGGGTTTTTGCAAATCCAAAATCCGATAGATGGCGTTACGTTGACGTCAGGTCCCACTTTGGCGACATTGTCCATTTGTACGTAACCTCGTAATTATGACAAGATATGACATATGGAACTGAAACGTGGCCGCTTACAATGGGCCGCTTCAGAAGGCTCAAAGTCACTAAGAGGGCAATGGAGAGGGCTATGCCCGGAATCTCCTTGCGTGATCGTGTCAGAAATGATGAGATCCGCAGGAAATCTAAGGTCACGGACATAGCCTGACAAGAATTGCGTGGCTGAAGTGGCAATGGGCAGGGCACATTGCGAGGAGAACAGACGGCCGTCGGGGTGGAAAGATCCTTGAGTGGAGGCCGCAGCCGTGGCAGGCATCCCACCAGGTGGACCGACGATCTGGTGAAGGTCGCGGAAGTCCCTTGGATGCGGGTGGCACAGGACCGATCTGTGTGGAGAACTTTGGGGGAGGCCTATGTCCAGCAGTGGACGTCTATTGGCTGAAATGATGATGATGTCAAAATGGAACCAATTCACTCGTTGTTGGACCTAACGTCAACGTAACGCCATCTTTCGGATTCTGCAAATTTGCAAAATCCCTCATTCTTAGGGCTATGTCTGCGACCTTAGATCTCCTGCGGATCTAATCATTTCTGACACGATCACGCAAGGAGATTCTGAGCATAGCTCTCTCCATTGGACTTTAATTCTATACTCCAAACTGGAATTCAAGACCAAAAATCTACGACAGATACGTCACTGTCAAAACTGTTAATGACACTTATGTCATTTTCAAGTGACGTTTTCAGGTTTCGCCAACCTTTTTGGCATTATTTTTCTTATTATGCAGACTAAACTGTCAAGTTTCCATACATTGTTAAAATGTTGTGGGTAGATACCAAATTATTACCACCTGAAGTGTTACAAGCGCAATACCATCTTTGGAAACTAAAATTACGGATGGTTAAGTTTTTTTTAAAGTGTCTTGTATTTCAATGTAAAAAGTTAATAAAATTATTTTTTTAAATTATAGAATCAAAATTAATAAATTACATCAGCGAGTGTTTTTAGAAAAAAGGGGTATACTATGGTACGATCATTTTATTGCATTAGCAACATTGTAGTAGATTTATTGGTCTCGAATTCCAGTTTTGGGTATAGTGGGTCGAGAAGGGTCAGTGTGAAAATTACCGGGCCATGGCATAACAAAGTTTGGGAGACACTGTTCTAATCTATAATTTCTATTCCAACAGAAAGAAGAAACGGGCGTGAAGACAAAGTACGCACAGAACCCAAACTCTATGATGCAGCATGAGTACGACTCGGTGTTCTTCGTGTGTAGGAAACCCTACTGCTAGGGGTAGGCTAGGGTAGGTACCCTAGGTAGGAAGGGGTGGGGGTGTAAACTGTCTGAAACAAATATTTTTAATGGAAAATAAATAAATAAATTGAGACAACATCACATACATCACCCACATCATTTAGATGCTTGGCAATCTTCAACTGTGCGTTTCTCAAGAAACTTTCTGCCTCGAACTACAAAACTATGGAATGAACTGTCACCAGCGGTATTTCCGAACCGATACGACCTACAAACCTTCAAAAAGCGAGCGTATTCCTTCTTAAAAGGTCGGCAGCGCATTTGCGACTCCTCTGGTGTTGCGGGTGTCCATGGGCGGCGGTAATCACTTACCATCAGGTGATCCGTCTGTTCGTCTGCCCCCTATCTCATAAAAAAACATTGTCCTAGTCCCAAACTAAGGTTTTCCCTTGTACTATGGAAACCAGAAACAACGAAGGAACTACAAACACCAAGACCCAACACAAATATCTGTTTCATCAACAAACATTTG
Organism: Cnaphalocrocis medinalis; assembly: GCA_014851415.1. Taxonomy (NCBI): domain Eukaryota; kingdom Metazoa; phylum Arthropoda; class Insecta; order Lepidoptera; family Crambidae; genus Cnaphalocrocis; species Cnaphalocrocis medinalis. The sequence continues at coordinate 3,950,642 of CM026301.1, read as the reverse complement.
TGTTGGTGCGGGAATCGAACCCGCGACCCTTGCGTCTCAACCGGCGTTCAAACCATTGCGCCAAATGGGTCGTCAAAATGGTAACGTAAAATCGAATGACAGTTTTGTAGACGCGGATCTTGGTTTTTCTGCTCATTAATTTGGACAACAAGACCTTATTTATAGACGTCTTGTATGTACGGTCGTGGTCAAAAAGTGTTTACCACCTTAAGGATCATAATCGCACGTACACATGTAGGTGATAAGTTCTATATGTTAATTACATAAATTGATCATAGATAATGGTATCTTTTTTAATAATATGACAGCTGACAGCCAGTCAATGACAAATGTCATGTCATTTCAAAGAAATTAGGTTTTTTTATGGCTGCTTCTGTGTTGTGTCCTCTTTAAGTATTTTTTTTTCATATTTACTTTAAAAAGGTAATATGTAACTTGATATGGCATTTTTGACCTTAGTGCAAAAAGTGTGATATAGAATCAAATTTCAAAACTGATAAACACTTTTTGCCCGCGACCGTACGTACGTTTGTATGAACGTTATGTCGTATTGATATCAAATGAAAAGACTTGAGTAGTAGAATATTACTGTAACTCAAGATCAAAATAAAAGAAATAAAAAGTTTTAAGGGGCTATACGAATGAAACTAGCGCCGCCAACCTATTTACACTGATTGTGGCGAAAATATGATATTTTTTACGAAAGCAACACAGACTTAGATAAAAGTAAATTGAATTTTTCTAGATGCAATTCAATATATAAAACACGCGACAAGTAACAATAATGTCAATTATTGCTAAAAGTGGCCGTTTTTAGTCTGTAATGTTTTATTTTCTTCAAAAATATCATATTTTCGCCACAATCAGTATAAATAGGTTGGCGGCGCTAGTTTCATTCGTATAGCCCCTTAAGGCAATACTCATTTTGGATCGTTGAGCCATCGGATTAAGTAAGTAAGTTAGTAAGGATACCCTTTAAAACCCAAAACATGAAAAATCTGTGGAGGATTTTCCTTTAGTTTTTATACGTAAGTCCTTTAGTAGAAAAGAATTGAAAAACTATTTAAAAAAGATCTGTTTCTTTATAAGACAGTTTACACTTACCACGCCATTCATACATAAATACAACCAATATACATACAATGTAGGTAAAAAATAAATAAGGAAAAATAGGAAGAAAATTAAATTTGGTCCCACTACTGAGACACACATATTTATACAATTGGTTATTTTTTATACACTGTCAATGGTTAAAATAAAACTTTAACATAATAGCCGCCATTTTGTCAAAATTGCATCCATTTTGTTAACATTGCATCCATTTTGTTAAAATGGCATCCATTTTGGAAAACAAATACAAATGAATGATTTTGCATGGGTTATGTTTGTTGGTACCAAATCATAATGGTCTTCACATAATAGTGAGATTTCTTATTTAAATACTTGTTTATACACCGTTAAATTTGTGTCGTTTTAATCCCGAAAGCCTTATAATAGGTAACTCGAGTAACGCCCATTTAGCATGTTAGATTCCTTACTAATATTATAAATGCGAAATGGAGAAGCGGTATTTCCGAACCGGTACGACATTCAAATCTTCAAGAAGCGAGCCTATATCTTCCTAAAAGGCCGTCAACGCATCCGCACTCCTTCTGGTGTAGCTGATGTCCATGGGGGGCGGTGATCACTTAACATCAGGTGACCCGCTTGCTCGTTTGCCTTCCTATAATATAAAAAAAAAGTGTGTCTGTCTGTCTGTATGTTTGTCTTTCTTTCACGGCAAAACGGAGCGACGAACTGACGTGATTTTTAAAGTGGAGATGAAATGAAATAAAACATTTTGATGATCTAAATGCTAAAGGGGCTTTATTCGTGTTACCTATTAAGAGGTCTTCGGGATTAAAACGACAAAAATTAAATGGTGTGAATTTTTTTTATTTAATGACGTCATTTTTTGATTCGGCAAACTGCTACAAAAATGATTTTAATGGTTAATAATAAATTCAGCTACTGTTAAACCATAGATAATCTGTGTTGTTATCTAAAGTACAGGGGTAAGAATATGGCAAGTCCTGTATCTTAAACATTTTTTATACAGTGTGTATTTTCTCTTAACCACGTGTTTTACCAATTATTCTGAACAATGTTTGCTCTATAACTTTTGGAAATTCGAATAAAATTACAACTTTTCATACAAAGTCGGTCACTTGACTTTATCGTTACGAAATTTCGATATTTTTGTTGACGTATTTCTGAAATCCGCATTAGGCAAGCGTGGTGTTTAAGCCTAATCCCATCATAGTAGCGATGACTTGAATTCTATGATGGAGGCATTTGCCCTGCAGTGGGACTGTATGTAGGCTGATACATTACTTTATATTTTTATCCCTGTATTTTTTAGTAATTCGAACTAGTATTTGGCAAAGTTAAGGTGCGAGAAAGTTATTTAGGGCAGCTTTAGTTGCAAATGTTGTAGAGATGCGTTTAAATATAAACTATAGTCCGAGGCAAGAAAGTGTAGTTATGACCTTGAGTGCGCAGAAACCAATTTTGATAGAAAGTCTTCTTTTTAACAAGTGCGCAAAATAACGGTCATCGCTATACTTTCGTGCCTCCAGCTATACTAGCATTCGGGATGTATCAGTGAACATTGACACCCCTATAATCACGTGTTTTACCAACCATTCTTTTCCATGTAAAATATCTTCTTCAATTTATCAAATGATTTATTTAAATAAATAGTATAGAAGAAGATATACCATTTGTCAACTGTGTATGAATCTTTGAAAATAGGTAGTTAATTGGATTCTGAAATAATGTGTTTAAAAAATGCTCACCACTGATTCAAAAAGGCCTATCTTTTTTAAATTATACGAAAGATTTATTAAAAGTACGATAGAATAGGTAGGTGTTTTTAAAAGTAGGTTTAAAGAAATGACAAGTCTGCATACTATACTCTGATTCATAATCATGTAATGTAAACTGACAGATGAAAATGACAAGTTTCTATGCATTTTGACATTTTGCATGTGTCAAATTGAGTGATAATGTATGGGGATGACACATTGACATCTGTCAGTTTACTTTACATGATTATGAATCAGAGTATAAGAAATTAAGTTTATACAGGGTTACATCGGAGGTAGTGCGCATATTTTTTTTCTATGCAATCATTTAACTGGGACACTGGAGTAGGTACGCTTAGACCTTCATTTAGGATTTGGGGAGTCTGATAATTGCAATGAAGCGACACACGTCAGGAGACCTATTTTTGAATTTTTCGCTTCGTCCAAACTAAACTACTCGTTTTGCAAGTCACGTCGTCTCGTGAGTCGTGAGTATTTTCGAAATCACTCGCTTAGGGTATTACTAAGCTTGTCAAAGTATAGTTAACTCATTTCATGCAGAAAATACTATAATCGGTACTACAATTTGTAAGACCGGTATACGGTGTAACGTATAACGGAACGTAAATATTTTGACAGAAAAAGGGAAAAAGAAAAATGAATTTGACGTAAATGCGACCACTCGCCTTGCGGAAACGAGTTGTTTACACCACTCGTTGCAAATCGCTCGTTTTCGAATGATTCAAAAATGCGGATGTCCAAAATCATGCGAGTCACACATTTTTTAGTGAGACGACAATTCAAAAATAGGTCTCACCTTCGCAAGACCGCCTGACCCAGACTAATTAAATCATGGTTATACCTTTCAGAAAATTTCTGAAACAAGATGATAGTAACTGGTCAAAAGTAAGCCAAGTACAATATACAGATACATAATATACAGTGGGTATCTGTGAACACTTACATCCCTTTAACCACGTGTTCTACTAACCATTATGAACAACATTTTTGTACGACTTTTTAAAATTCGTCGAAAATTATTTCAACTCCCCATACAAAATGATCAAGTCACGTAGTACTTTGTATGAAAAGATATTTTTTATGCGTATTTCCAAGTCTCAGAACAGATGTGTTGCACAATAGTTGGTAGAACACGTGGTTAACATATACTCTGATTCATAATCATGTAAAGTAAACTGACAGATGAAAATGACAAGTTTCTATGCGTTTTGACATTTTGCATGTGTCAAATTGAGTGATAATGTATGGGGATGACACATTGACATCTGTCAGTTTACTTTACATGATTATGAATCAGAGTATAGTAAGGCCCAGACAGCAGACAAAATAGAAAATTAATTGTTTTATGCCTTTTAAAATACTTTTGGATCTTACGACGTTAAAGGATGTAAATCTTCACAGATATACCCTGTATTATCAGTGATAGATGAGATAATATAATATAGTCTGGACTGTGGTCTTTGCTACGCCGTCTAGTGAATAAAACTTCAATAGGTAGTTAAAAAAACATCACATTTTAATTGAATGGCTGGAGCCATTAACCTCTACATATATTAGTTGAAAAAATCACGTAAATCTGAAAAACGGATTCAGGTTAACGTGTTTCTATTGTTTGTAAAGTTAAAAGTATAAATATAGAAAAGTAAGTTGGTTATTATGTATTTTAAAAGATGACAAGACGAGACACCTATTCTTACATATACTCTGATTTTAATCATGTGGAGTAAACTGACAGATGCAAATGTCAAGTTTCTATACATTTTGACATTTTGCATCTGTCAAATTGGGTGATAATGTATGCGGATGACACATTGACATCTGTCAGTTTACTCCACATGATTAAAAATCTGTGTTTAAGAGGGCTTGTTTTGTTTAGTGACGCTGTCATTTGGTTTTGTTATTAAATTGTGATGAATTTAAGATATTTAAAAAAATTATCTTAGGTACCGGAGGGCAATTGTTGTAGTTTTCGAGAATTATTTTTGACATTTTAATGTCCAAAGATCATACTCATAATGAACAATCTCTAATTTGCTACTCAAGTAATGCATAATACGATACAAGGTTGATTAATATTAGACTTTATTTTACATTTCGTTAGTTTTTGTAGTTTTTAATATCTTAATTTCATCACAAACCGATAAACGGCGTGAATCAGTGCAAATATGGCAAAGTAACTTACTTTCCCATATTTAGACTAGGGCATTATAGTAAGACATGGTCTCACATTTAAGTATTAAATTTTGTAAATCGTGGTTTTATTTTAAAATGAAATAGCCACTGGAACTTTATACATAGTGGGTTTTTTTTTTGTATGAAGAAATGCTGAATTCTGTAATAAATCTTAGGGAAATGTAAATAGATTCCATTTTCGCCTGTAGATTGCGACAAGGCCAAGTTATAGATAAAAAATACTTTGCAAGAAGGACACACATCAAAGTATACAAAACTGTAAAATTTCTTAAATGGATTATCAACTTACTGTCAAATACATTAAGTTGAATATCATTTGAGGATGACAAGTTGTGGTAACTGTTGTGTGTCTGTCGTACTGAACATTTTCTGGTGGATATTTGATTTTAAAACAGTCTTATTAAAGTGACGTCAATGATTTGTTATGCTTACGTTTAAGCCTTGCGTCTTGTATGGAATGCATTCAAACATACATAATTATTTATAGAATTTACGTTTTATACAAAAGAAATTATGAAGATTTATTCTTTCTGTTACTTATGAGTTAGTATGGGCTTGGAAGCAATTCGTCCCAAAATCTCGTCCCAGAATTTCAAGTCTTTTTTTTTGCTGGTTACTGTTCTAGCCTAACGTCACCAATATTTTTTTGTTTTGTAGGGTTTACTAAATATTATCAGCACAAAAAATATTGGTTAGGTTAGAACAGTGACCAGAAACAAAATCATAAAAAAGTGGGACGATTATTGCCACCTAACCCGGTTTTCGATACATTATGGTACAGACAGCCAGACATCCGGTTACTACAATCTGTCAAATTTCTTCAGTCGATATTGAACCAAACGCGTTTGACATAAATGTGAGGTTCGATTGCAGAAATTTGACAGATTGTAGTAACCTGATGTGTGGCTGTCTGTACACTCCGGTTCATAATGTAGACTCCTATCATAATATTGTAATTAGTTTATCCTACTCTAGACCGTACGATCCGAAAGAGACGGGTATAAGCGCAGGCGCAAGGCATTAGTTAGGAAACGCAACAGAAGACTTTGTAGTTGTTATTTTGTTAAGTACATTGTAAAGAGATTAAAATATAACAGTTTATTGGATATACATGACTTTTATTTATGTAACAAACATTAAAATTTAATCGCGTACCCCTAAAAGACCCCGTTGGTTTAGTGGTTTGACTCATAATCGGGCATAGGGAAAATAGTTCCCACCAGATTTTGAACCTTATCCATCACGACATAATGAGCGAAATCCAATGAAATTCCACGATTTGGACTGGCCGGATGGCGCATTCGGTAGTGACCCTGCCTCATACGCCACAGGTCGTTGGTTTTATATGCACCTTGGACAAACATTCGTGTGATGAACGCTGTTTGTTCGGTGTCTTGTGTGATATATGTATGTATTTAAGTATATCTTTTGTGATCTCTTTATGTCTGATATCTGCAACACAAGTGCTTCTACTTAGTACGGAGTTAGGTCATTGCATGAGATGTGAAGTTCACGCAGATCATTGTCGACGGCGTCTTACCGGTAGGTCGACCCATCGGTCGACTCTGGTATGCTTTCTTCACGAGACGATCCTCGTCCAGTCTCTCGAGGTGGCCAAGCCAGAAGACGATGAGCCCATACTCTACTCATACTTGTAACTCTACTGGTGTTGCAGGTGTCCATGAGCGGCGGCATTGCTTACCATCAGGTGATCCGCCTGCTCGTCTGCTACCTATCACATAAATAAAAAAAAAAGCCTAGGTCTCCTAATGAACTGACCTGTGAGAACTTCAGGCTAATACTTAATGACTGGCGACAAGTAGTGCAGGATCGACCAAAGCGGCGTTCTCTTGTTTCGGAGGCCAAAACTCGTTTCGGGTTGCTGAGCCAGTGGAGTAAGTAAGTAAGTATGAGATGTGAGAATTTTATTCATAACATGAAATAAAACGACGTCTTCAGTAAAAATCCCCTTTATTCATAATTACAATTAATAACAAATCGGTAAACACATACAATACGCGCGGTATAATGGTTCGTAGGATTCCCTTCCACACATAATTTACATGTCACCGTAAAATAACCTGATTGTAAGTTGATTAGGAAGTTTGTAAAATGACAAACAGCAGTTAAAATGAATTATTTAAACGGGGTTACATTTATTTTTCGAAAATAGGTTAGAAATAGTTATACTAAACATCGGCTGGCGCTATGGGGTCACCAGTTCAAACGCAATCTATTTTTAATAATAACTGTTAAGATATTTGTGACTGGTTGAGCGCTCATAATTAAATGATATGAACAACTGTCAACAACTATTTGAAAAATAGTATTATACAGAGAAGAGATATTCAGCACTGTTTGTTATTTTCCAAAAGTTGATCAAATTACGTTACGGTGACATATACTTAGGTACCACAGATTGATACTGGAAGCAAGCGACAACCACTTGCCCCTAGGGGGCCCTAAGGGGCGTTGACTGAAGTGAATTAGAGTTTTCATACTTTCGTCCATACAGGGTATATCTGTAAACATTTACATCCCTTTAACCGCGTTTTGTACCAACCATTAGAAAAACTTTGTCCTTTTGGAAATTCGTCAAAAAATATTTTAACTCATCATAAAATTAACAAGTTACGTGATCGAATTTTATGAAAAGTATTTTTTTTACTAATTTCCAAAAGTCATAAAACTAAAGTTGTTTAGAATATTTGTCGGGAGACTGTTGGTATCAATTTAGGTTTCTCCCAGTAACGATAGGCCAAAGGGATGTAAATGTTCACAAATACATGCTGTATTAATTTGTTTCTCCCAAAAATAATACCTAGATATTTTTGAAAGAGTCGAAATTATTACTTGCTTCCAATTTCAATCCATTGTTACTTTCGTCTAGCTCTAAAAGGCTCTTTTATAACTTGTATTGTTAATAATTAATAATATTACTACAACATAATAAATTCATTGATAAAAATCTTTTGTATACTGAACTAGCTACATAAGTGACATTAACAGATTTGACAGTGACGTATCTGTCGTAGATTTTTTGGTCTTGAATTCCAGTTTAGAGTATACAGTAAATATATAAATATAATATTCATCATAATTTAATGTTACGACTACAATTATAAAAGAGCCACTGCAACAATAAAACGTAGAACATTATCATAACTAATGGTGAGAATATTATATTTAAATTAAAATAAATCTTGACTTAGCCTTTAAGGTAGATGAAAATTATTATGTTTTAATAGTTTATTTATAAATGTTATTGGACGAGAAATTTAAGCCTATATTTTAATACTAGCGTTGTTAACTTACTTCGCTTCGGGACAGTATTCCCAAACTGAACTGATAGATGGCGCTGCGCTTCGATTACATCGCGCCCAGCGCATTGTATTTTGTATTTTCGGTTTACCTATAAACCAACTCTTTGTCTATAGAAATCACCTCTTTATCTTACTACAGAAACTAACAAATTGTAGTCTATACGCGCTGATTGGTTGAAAATTAGGGAGTTCCATGACGCCATTTTTGTTGTCATTGAAAATAAAAAAAATAGATCATACATACTTAACCTATCAGTGCAATTTTTTGGTGTCATTTCACAAAATATTGCACAAAATTGACAATTACGCAGTTTGTATTTTTAAGATAATTTTTAAAGTCGCGAGATTAATTCACTATCATTTAATTTTATTGATTGATATTATGACAACAAGATTATTATAACGTTAATTATATAGGCAAATAAATATTCTCGTCCAATAAAATTTATTTTTTTTTCACGTAAATACAAGACCCTATAATAAAAATTAACCATCCGTAATTTTAGTTTTCAAAGATGGTATTGCGCTTGTAACACTTCAGGTGTTAATAACATTTGGTATCTACCTACAACATTTTAACAATGTATGGAAACTTGACAGTTTAGTCTGCATAATAAGAAAAATAATGCCAAAAAGCTTGACGAAACCTGAAAACGTCACTTGAAAATGACATAAGTGACATTGACAGATTTGACAGTGACGTATCTGTCGTAGATTTTTTGGTCTTGAATTCCAGTTTTGGGTATACAGTAAATATATAAATATATTATTCATCATAATTTAATGTTACGACTACAATTATAAAAGAGCCACTGCAACGATAAAACGTAGAAAATTATCATTACTAATGGTGAGAATATTATATTTAAATTAAAATAAATCTTGACTTAGCCTTTAAGGTAGATGAAAATTATTATGTTTTAATAGTTTATTTATAAATGTTATTGGACGGGAAATTTAGGCCTATATAATACTAGCGTTGTAACTTACTTCGCTTTGGGACAGTATTCCCAAACTGAACTGATAGATGGCGCTGGGCATCGATTACATCGCGCCCAGCGCATTGTATTTTGTATTTTCGGTTTACCTATAAACCAACTCTTTGTCTATAGAAATCACCTCTTTAATCTTACCACAGAAAACTAACAAAATTGTAGTCTATAACGCGCTGATTGGTTGAAAATTAGGGAGTTCCATGACGCCATTTTTGTTGTCATTGAAAATAAAAAAAATACTTATTTTTTTCACGTAAATACAAGACCCTATAATAAAAATTAACCATCCGTAATTTTAGTTTTCAAAGATGGTATTGCGCTTGTAACACTTCAGGTGTTAATAACATTTGGTATCTACCTACAACATTTTAACAATGTATGGAAACTTGACAGTTTAGTCTGCATTAATATGAAAAATAATGCCAAAAAGCTTGGCGAAACCTAAAAACGTCACTTTGAAAATGACATAAGTGACATTAACAGATTTGACAGTGACGTATCTGTCGTAGATTTTTTGGTCTTGAATTCCAGTTTAGAGTATACAGTAAATATATAAATATAATATTCATCATAATTTAATGTTACGACTACAATTATAAAAGAGCCACTGCAACAATAAAACGTAGAACATTATCATAACTAATGGTGAGAATATTATATTTAAATTAAAATAAATCTTGACTTAGCCTTTAAGGTAGATGAAAATTATTATGTTTTAATAGTTTATTTATAAATGTTATTGGACGAGAAATTTAAGCCTATATTTTAATACTAGCGTTGTTAACTTACTTCGCTTCGGGACAGTATTCCCAAACTGAACTGATAGATGGCGCTGCGCTTCGATTACATCGCGCCCAGCGCATTGTATTTTGTATTTTCGGTTTACCTATAAACCAACTCTTTGTCTATAGAAATCACCTCTTTATCTTACTACAGAAACTAACAAATTGTAGTCTATACGCGCTGATTGGTTGAAAATTAGGGAGTTCCATGACGCCATTTTTGTTGTCATTGAAAATAAAAAAAATAGATCATACATACTTAACCTATCAGTGCAATTTTTTGGTGTCATTTCACAAAATATTTCACAAAATTGACAATTACGCAGTTTGTATTTTATCGATAATTTATAAAATCGCGAGATTAATTCACTATCATTTATTGATTGATATTATGACAACAAGATTATTATAATGTTAATTATATAGGCAAATAAATATTCTCGTCCAATAAAATTTTATTTTTTTCACGTAAATACAAGACCCTATAATAAAAATTAACCATCCGTAATTTTAGTTTTCAAAGATGGTATTGCGCTTGTAACACTTCAGGTGTTAATAACATTTGGTATCTACCTACAACATTTTAACAATGTATGGAAACTTGACAGTTTAGTCTGCATTAATATGAAAAATAATGCCAAAAAGCTTGGCGAAACCTAAAAACGTCACTTGAAAATGACATAAGTGACATTAACAGATTTGACAGTGACGTATCTGTCGTAGATTTTTTGGTCTTGAATTCCAGTTTAGAGTATACAGTAAATATATAAATATAATATTCATCATAATTTAACGTTACGACTACAATTATAAAAGAGCCACTGCAACAATAAAACGTAGAACATTATCATAACTAATGGTGAGAATGTTATATTTAAATTAAAATAAATCTTGACTTAGCCTTTAAGGTAGATGAAAATTATTATGTTTTAATAGTTTATTTTTAAATGTTATTGGACGAGAAATTTAAGCCTATATTTTAATACTAGCGTTGTTACCTTACTTCGCTTCGGGCCAGTTAAGTCCCAAACTGAACTGATAGATGGCGCTGGGCTTCGATTACATCGCGCCCATCGCATTGTGTTTTGTATATTCGGTTTACCTATAAACCAACTCTTTGTCTATAGAAATCACCTCTTTATCTTACTACAGAAACTAACAAATTGTAGTCTATACGCGCTGATTGGTTGAAAATTAGGGAGTTCCATGACGCCATTTTTGTTGTCATTGAAAATAAAAAAAATAGATCATACATACTTAACCTATCAGTGCAATTTTTTGGTGTCATTTCACAAAATATTTCACAAAATTGACAATTACGCAGTTTGTATTTTATCGATAATTTATAAAATCGCGAGATTAATTCACTATCATTTATTGATTGATATTATGACAACAAGATTATTATAACGTTAATTATATAGGCAAATAAATATTCTCGTCCAATAAAATTTTATTTTTTTATATATAAAAGGTTTTATATTTATGTGTAACCCAACTATAAATTAACTCTATATATCACAAAATAACATACAACACCCAAATTCTTCTACATGAAACTAAGTTTGAAAATATTAATAAAACACTTGAGTATTGGTGTTTGAGAAAACTTTTTAAATCCTCTATATTCCCTTAAACTACAAGCATAAAGGAATAGACACAGAAAGTCGGTGCCAATTGACATTGGGTGCGTAGGTCTATGACCTACGTACTAGGCAGTACAACGTATCGCGTCTCTCCCATAATGTGCTATATTATTCCCAAAAAAAAAATCTTTTACAAACATGTGTATTGTTGCGGGAGTCAAACCCGCGACCCTTACGTCTCAACCGGTGCTTTATTTATTTAATTTACCGATAAAATAAGACTCAGAATATTAATCGAAAAATGTTTAACGAGACACCCAGTTTTTTCATAAAAATACCAAATTTTATTACTTGATAGTTTTCGCTGATACAGCTTACTCATGTGTTTTATAAATACTTAAATAGTATAATCTGTAATTGTAGACGAAAAACTTCGATCATATAATCTCTAGATACAACACAACCCTATACTGAAAGTGTTTGAAAAAGTGACTGTTGGGGTCACTGCGCTCTCATTAATAGTTACAGTCAACGACATTCCACCTACAATGGATACTACAAATAATACACCTTTTATTTTCGACCCTATTCAAATTCAAATTCAAATGGTTTATTGCTAATTAAGTGTACATACAGATCTTAAAGAGTAGTAATAGTAGCTTTGGAACTTAATTACCTTTTACAGGTGTTGCAATATATCCATAGTAATTGGTTTTAAATTCCCTAAATGCGCTCTTTTACGAATGGAGCCTTCCTAAGACACTTTTAGACAGGCTGTATCCAGGGTTTATATGATCGAAGATTTAAAACAATATTTGTAAGTAGGTAAATAAAATATAGGTAACTATGAGCTTCATGTGCTGAACTGAAGTACTGAATAAAAAAGTTCTTTAAATTTTCGCGTTGCATTATAACTATTATTATTATAGACGGGAATTAACGCGACGTAATTTTTTAAGCACATAATTATGTACTTACAGCTTGACGTTTAGTTCGCTTGTGACCACGGCTGTTGTAACGCAGCCGAAACGTCAAGCAGTAAGTACATAATTATGTGCTTAAAAAATTACGTCGCGTTAATTCCCGTCTATAATAATAATAGTGAATAAAAAAGGTCTACCTTTTTTTTATTGCAATATTACATTATTCCTGAAATTTTAAGTAGTAATTATTTAAGAAATATCCTAGTGTTACCATTCAAATAAAATGGGACCAGAATCAGAGGGATTCTAACAACTTCAATGGTCGCTACCATTTGATTTTTATCAATTGTTATTTTAGAACCAAACAAACGTTAAATATTCCTGTGTTCTTTATTCAATTCAACACATTTTAGCTGATTTCTGAAAATAATTACAATTCGGAATGAAATACGGCCGGATTTTCCGGAGAAGTTGAAAAAAATAAAATTAATATCACCACATATGTATTTGACCCATTGTAAATGAGTTTTGTTGATTATAAATAAATTAGGGACAATTCAAATGAAATAATGATAAAGTTGAAATAGAGATAATTGTGAAATTAACACCGGGAGTATATCTTTGAGTATAATTTAGTCAGTATAATTTTGTAGTTGAATAGTTAAAATACATAAGTATCAATAAAATCTAGTCATCCAAAGTAGTCAAAATATCTTGGTATCCATAGGATTTACTCCAAATACTCAAACGCATTTGAACTTTGTAAGCTTCTCTAACATCATGCTCTCACTCTCTAACCTAACTTTTTGAAAAGGACAGCATGATGTAGATCTTTAAAGTGTTCGGGTATTAGTCTATTACAATCAAGTAAAGCAAGATTTTAAGTGCCATTACATTCTTGACTGTATATTCAAAATGTTGATGAATTGTTGATCGTTTCGGTTCTTAACATATTTTTGGCACTGACATTGTCTACATATTTTTGTACTACCTACATAGTATCTACTGTTTTGTTATATTTTCCATAAGAATCGTCCCTAATTTATTAAACGAAAATTGTAAGTTTGTCGACTTAAAATTAACCGATACCTTTTTCTCTCACACCCTATACACGATTAAAATGCAAAATATTCGTTCACATACTTACTAAATCCATACATACCAGTACATAATACATTATGTGATATACAGGGTGTATCTATGAACATTTACATCCTTTTAACCACGTGTTTTACCAGTCAATTGGAACAACATTTGTTCGACGACTTTTCGAAATTCATCGAGAAATTTTTCGACTCATACAGAATGACCGACTTTGTACAAATTGTTTTTTTATGAGAATTTACAAAAGTCATAGAACAAAATTAAATGTTGATCAGAATGGTTGGTAGAACACGTGGTTAAAGGGATGTAAATGTTCACAGATACACCCTGTATGTAAGGACTGACTGTAGGGACTTGTATATAGAAACACTCGTTTTTAGAATGATTTTAATTATTTATGTACTGATATGTATCAGTAAATATACGAACACTAACACACCCGACCCAAGTAACTATAAAAGTGACAAAGTGTACGAACGTGACTTTATAAAAAAATCTACGATTTCCCATCTTGATACTTTGAGAAATAATTTCCCATTTATCGGATACTAGAGTGGCCCGCCGTCTCTCCATTAATTTGACCAGCACCAATAGATGGCGCTGGGAATCGATTGCCTACATCGCGCAACGGTTCCGCCTTTTCGGCTTACCTTTAAGCCTTGAAATTGACTGCGATTGACCTCTTTATAAATAGTATAGAAGTATGTATAGAAGAATCAATAAGAATTTATGACAAACCGACTGGTTCATTATAAATTACTAATGTAGGAAGTTTTAATGGAAAAATGTTTCCCACTAATCACAAAATAATTACCGAATATTTCGTAGGACAGATGGAAAATTATTTCCGATATAGATTAGGACAGTAAGAAAATTCTTTCCCACATAGATTGTGACAGATGGGAAATTATTTCCCACATAGATTAGGACGAATCTGAAATAATTTCTTACATCTAATAATCTACAGATGGGAAATTATTTCCCACACAGATCAGAAAAGATGGGAAATTTTCTCCCACATAGATTAGGACAGATGGAAAATTATTTCCCACATATTAGGACAGGTGGAAAATTATTTCCCACATAGATTAGGACAGATGGGAAATTATTTCCCACACAGATTAGGACAGGTGGGAAATTATTTCCCACACAGATCAGAACAGATGGGAAATTTCTCTAAATATTTAGGGTTGTCAGACCATTAGGTCATCGGCCACGGTTCATACACATTGCCACGCACACCGGCGTTCCGCCGATATGTCACGTGCGGATATCCGATGATATCCGTTTGTAATATAACTTAACTGGCGAGGACGCTGTTACCTGTGGACAGATAAAATAATGTTAAGGGGCTACACGAATGAAACTAGCGCCGGCAACCTATTTACACTGATTGTGGCGAAAATATGATAATTTTTGAAGAAATTAAAACATTACAGACTTAGATCCAAATAAATTGGATTTTTCAAGATGCAATACAAAATTTCTAGCACGCGGCAAGTAACAATAATGTTCATTATTGCTAAAAACGACCACTTTGAGCAATAATTGACATTATTGTTACTTGTCGCGTGTTTTATATATTGTATTGCAACTTGAAAAATTCAATTTACTTTTATCTAAGTCTGTAATGTTTTGTTTTCTTAAAAAATACCGTATTTTCGCCACAATCAGTGTCATAGCCCCTTAATTCATAGAAGAGCGGCGTGAAGCAGCGTATTGTGTTGTTTCGTGAGTGAGGGTACCGGAGGCCCAATTGGGGGTCAAGAAGGTTAAAGATTGGTAGCGTTTGTGACTCCACTGGTGTCTATGGGCGGCGGCAATCGCTTAACATCAGGTGATCCGTATGCTCGTCAGCCACCTATGACATAAAAAAAGTACTAGTGGCCCGACCTCATTTCCCGAATTTTAATTTTTAAAATCACGTGTGACAAATCCGGTAGATGGCGTACTGTGACAATGAGGTCCATCTACACGATTGATTGGTTATTTTTGATGTGAGATGTCAAAATGTCACTAGACAACTAATGGCGTTGAGGTTGTAGGTAAACTGACAGATGCATGTGTCAAGTTTCTATACATTTTGACATTTTGCATCTGTCAAATTGAGTGTTAATGACACATTGACATCTGTCAGTTTACTCCACATGATTAAAAATCAGTGGAGGTGACAGGTGGTGTGTGTGTGTACTGACGTGTTGGTGTTGGTTCGCTGCAGGCGCGCGGCGAGCCGGTACGCCAGCAGCGGCCACAGCAGCAGCACCAGCAGCGTCGGGGGACTCAGCTCCTGCCACGGCCAACGCCAGCGCGTAGACGCTTGCTAAACAGACAACACTCAAGTAAATGATGCAGTTACGATCAAAGATTAAAATCTAAGATATGCCCTCGCCATACTTTGACCGCGCTGATTTGAGTCCTAAATCAAATAACCTATACTCAAAACTGGAATTCAAGACCAAAAAATCTACGACAGATACGTCACTGTCAAATCTGTTAAAGTCACTTATGTCATTTTCAAGTGACGTTTTTAGGTTTCGTCAACCTTTTTGACATTATTTTTCTTATTATGCAGACTAAATTGTCAAGTCTCCATACATTGTTAAAATATTGTAGGTAGATGCCAAATGTTATGAACACCTGAAGTGTTACAAGCGCAATACCATCTTTGAAAACTAAAATTACAGATGGTTAAGTTTTTATTAAAGTGTCTTGTATTTACGTGAAAAAAAGAAAACAAAATTATTTTTATAAATTATAGAATTAAAATTACCAATAAATAAATTACATCAGCGAGTATTTTCAGAAAAGTATTTTCAGTTAGGGCATATTATGGTACGATCATTTTATTGCAGTCGCAATATTGTAGTAGATTTTTTGGTCTTGAATTCCAGTTTTGGGTATAGTTTTGCTCAACTGGGATTAGTTGTTATCACACGGTGACAGTTGTACGATACAGCTGCTTGGATTTTTGAAAGGAAAAAGCACTCGAAATGCCTTCATGTTGGGCAAGAAAAATACTACAAACTCAAATAAAGCGAGTGGTGTAACATTTCGCTCGTAAGTATTTATATTTCATCTATGATTTAATTTATTTCATTTTTTTGACAAAACATGAAAGTCTGATCGCACAGTGCGTGACAGAGAGAGTAGTATTGCCATTTACTGGAAGACAAAAAGAGACAACATCATTATCTCAGTGGCCAATATACTTAGACCCGCTGTAATACTCAGAACTCAGTTGATAAAAGCTCATCTGACAATGGTTTACAATTCCGTGTAAAAGTACGGAAGACATGTCATCAAAATATTGCCTCGTCTTTAGGTGCCAGGGCATCTCTATGATTTAAATCTTTGGTTACGATGTGATTAGATTTTTTCTTGACTCCCCATACAAAATGAACAAGTCACGTGACCGAGTTTGTATGAAAAGTTGAGGCATTGAAAGCGAGTTGAAGCATTTTTTTTATATAAACCTACTCCTCCACTATACTATAAACTGTAATTCAAGACCAAAAAATCTACGACAGATACGTCACTGTCAAATCTATTAAAGTCACTAATGTCATTCTCAAGTGACGTTTTTAGGTTTCGCCAACTTTTTTGGCATTACATATTCTAATAATTATGCAGACTAAACTGTCAAGTTTCCATACATTGTTAAAATGTTGTGGGTAGATACCAAATGTTATTAACACCTGAAGTGTTACAAGCGCAATACCATCTTTGAAAACTAAAATTACGGATAGTTAAGTTTTTATTAAAGTGTCTTATATTTACGTGAAAAAAAGTAAATAAAATTATTTTTTAAATTATAGAATCAAAATTACCAATAAATAAATTACATCAGCGAGTGTATTTAGAAAAAAGGGTTATACTATGGTACGATCATTTTATTGCAGTAGCAACATTGTAGTAGATTTTTTGGTCTCAAATTACAGTTTTGGGTATAGCAACAGTACTCACATCTAGCATCCTCCTGTCGCCCTCCACGGCCTTCCTGAGCGCGGCCACGTCCGCCTCCAGCCGCGCCAGCGTGCCCGGGAGCTGTTCCAGCACTTTCAGATCTGGAATAATGGCATATCAATTGGGTATTTGACTAATCTCGATATAGTAAAAAATATTTACACTTTTCCAAAATACTGGTAAATGAGAACCAATGGCCATCATTTTCAGTTAACATATAACGTCTAGCTGGTTTATGAGCATTCAAAGTTTCATGGGCAAGTCTATTTTTAAAGTAAAAATTAAAAAAAAAATCATATCACTGAACTACCCGTACATTTTTCACCAACTTTTATTATGAAACCATTTACTTAAACGAAACTAACTAAACTTAGGTCGCTGAGCCAGTGGTGTAAGTAAGTATTGCAGGGAAAGGCCTCCATCATAGAAATTAAGTCATCGCTACTATGACAGGATTAGGCTTACGTACGTACACCGTACAATTTACAATAGTTTGCCAAATGATTTGAAGGCCTGTGAATGCTTAGGTAGCTTTAAAAATCAGTTAAAATCATACATAGCAGCAACAATATGTCGCGTCTGTCTGCTAACAGACGCGACATTATCAAACGAGAAGTTGGCGAAGTATAAATAAATGCGCTTGACAATCACACCAATCAACCTGGTCTCAAACTAGGGCAACCCTATGTACTATGTACTGTGTACTATGTACTATTGTACTATGCTAAGAGTACCAGGTGCCGATAAAATTAACTGGGGGCGTCAACCCAGAACACCCAGAACCAAGAAAATTTAGAAAATGTAGTTTCCTAAATTTACTTGGCCGGAAATCGAACCCGGGACCTTTCCCTAGTGCTTTGACTAGTGAATGATTTCTAGTTATAATTATGTTATATCTAGCTTTTGCCCGCGGCTTCGCTCGCGTAAATTCGAGGTAGCACGGAGGGGCAAAAAGTAGCCTATGTTACTCTCCATCCCTTCAACTATCTCCACTTTAAAAAATCACGTCAATTCGTCGCTCCGTTTTGCCGTAAAAGAAAAACAAACATACAGACAGACACACTTTCCCATTTATAATATTAGTATGGTAAACTCTTTGTATTCCATTTTAAATGTAAATTTCTTATGAGAAAATAAACATTTTTGAACCTAAGATTAACTTACGTGTAAGCTGCGATGTGATCTGATGCGCATGTCCGTTGCTGAGTCTGGGCGCGGTCTGCGCGGGCGCCGGCGCCGGCGGCTCGGGCTCGCTCTGCAACACGTACTATACTTACCACACACCATACACCGTTGTAGTTTAGTTGGTTTAATCCCGAACCCCTTATGATAACACGAAGCCCAATAAGCATGTTAGTCAAAGTCAAATATTCTTTATTTGCATATGCTTGTGCCTTGTACAGTCGAGTTCAAAAATATGTATACACTTTAGGACCTTGTCACAATACATATTTATAAGAAAGTGGTCGTTTTCTTATTCATTATGTACTGTGACAAGGTCCTAAGATGTATACATATTTATGAACCCGACTGTACACAGCACTTACAAATCGTCATACATAAAGAAAATATTTAAAGATAATGTATACAATTTAAATGAAATTAAATATATATCTTGATACATAAGATACCTATACTAAAAAATAAATAGACATAATGCGATTCTACCACGGATACCACGGTATCGGAAAGTTGATTCTGACGAGAAGAGATCAGATTATCAAAAGGAGATGTCCCATTATAGGTTTGGTCTATGTACGCTACATTACCCCTTAATGGACAGCAGGTATAAATACAATTCATTGGTTTTGGAGCTAATCGCCAACACATAAGATTTAAAATATAGTGTCTAACATATCGACAGAGCCCCATAAAGGGTTATAACGAGAAAAATGCAATAAATTGCATTATATTGCACAGTCAAGTGGTTATGAAATAAAAAAAAGATTACCTTTTTTCAACCAAAGACCGGATGCGCGAGTCGACGGTGACGGAATACAAAAAAAAACAACTGTCAAGAGCTCTGAGCAAGTACCGATGGCGTCTCCAACGATTCGGTCCGTATGCCAAGAAGGCAGGAATGACCATGGGAAGGTGGTGGGTTATGTAATCACCTAAACACCGTCAAATATTAGTCGTTTTAATCCTAAAGACCTCATGATAACACGAATAAAGCCCAATAAGCATGTGGTGATTAAACCTAAACCCATCATAGTAGCGATGACTTGATTCCTATGATGGAGGCCTTTGCCCTGCAGTAGGACAGTATATAGGCTGATACTTTACTTTATTTATTCTCAGGAATCCGTTGTTCTGACTTTCTTGAAGCATTAGTAAAATACGTACAACACTAACATCAACGGTGTCGATATACTCGTCTTCGGAGTCGTGGCGCGCGCGCACCGGCGACGCCGCGGGCACGGGCGACGACGCGCCGCTGTCTGATCTGCTGCCTGGAGACAAGGAAGAAACACTATTATCTTCTTATCATTTTTACTGTTCATCTAGTAATCGATGACGAATTAGGAAGGAGTTCGAATGATGTGGAACTGCCCGAGCGCGAGTCGCTTGTGCTGTGGTGTTTCACGCCCCATTTGGGGAGAAGTGACATTGAAATGGGCTAAAGACACAGACTTTGTAGGGAGTGAAGCACCGGGGAAAGAGCCCTTAGCAAGTACCTGGTGAGCGTCTCCCAAGATTCGGTCCGTATGCCGAGACGGTAGGAAGAACCATGGGCTGGTGGAGGGACCTGTGTCATCTAGTAATCACTAGACACAACTAAACGCATAGTCACGCACTCTCGCAAGCAGTCACAAGTAAAATTGTAACTTACCAACAAGAGATTTGTGCTCTGAGCGCACTCTCGCCAACACAACTCCTGCCACCAACTTAAGGCTTAACTCATCGTTGCTCGAACAGGTAAGACGCTACGTCTTGACTCAGCCAGTAGTCTTTTGACTAGGTACCCAGAACTAGAAGTGTAACTTACCAACAGGACCGAACTCTCGCCAGAACATCTCCTGCTACCAACTCAAGGCTTAACTCATCGTTGTTCGTACAGGTAAGACGCTACGTCTTGACTCAGCCAGCAGTGAGCTTGCAGGAAGTCACAAGTAACATTGTAACTTACTAACAACAGACCGAACTCTTGCCAGCATGTCTTTTGCCACCAGCTCAAGGTCATCCTTATCGTTACACGCATAGGCTTGACGTCACACTTTTCTTGATTCAAGCAACGGAATTTTGACTGCCCACAGCTAGGGAAATGTAACTTACCAATAGGAGAGAGATCTTCTGACCGCACTCTCGCCAGCATATCTCCTACCATCAACACAAGACCTTGCTCATCATTCCACGCACAGAAAAAGATAGTACTTTTTGACTCAGCCAGCAGCAAACTTTTTTTTATTAGACTAGGCCAACGCGTGACCACAATCACACCTGATGGAAAGTGACGATGAGGTCTAGGATGACACGCGTTTGCCTAGAAGATGTCTGTCTTTGATTGACTTGCAGGCAATCTACTACTAAACTAGAGGGGAGTGTAACTCACCAACAGGATAGTTGTGTTCTGACCACACCCTCGCCAGCACATCTCCTGCCACCAGGTCGAGGCCTTGCTCATCACACAGGAATGACGTCACATCTTCCTTGACTCAGCTAGCAACGGACTTATGGACAGTCACAACTTGGGATGTGTAACTCACCAACAGGACAGTTGTGTTCTGACCGCACCCTCGCCAGCACATCTCCTGCCACCAGGTCGAGGCCTTGCTCATCACACAGGAATGACGTCACATCTTCCTTGACTCAGCTAGCAACGGACTTATGGACAGTCACAACTTGGGATGTGGAACTTACCAACAGGGGAGTTGTGTTCTGACCGCACCCTCGCCAGCACATCTCCTGCCACCAGCTCGAGGTCGGTGTTGGGGAAGGCTTCCCCATCGTCGTCCACGCACAGGAAGGACGCAACGTCTTGACTGTACGACATCGTCTCCACTATCTGAAATATACGATAGGATAGGATAATGGTGGACACCGTAAGTGAATCCCTTGATGGCATTACGAAGAAGTAGAGATGTTACGGAGCTTCGGTTCCGGTTCCGTTAAGCCGGAACTTCCGATTACTATTATACTTTCGGTTCCGACTCCGGCTCCGACATTTTTTAATCGGAGGTTTGAATCGGAGGTCGAAGCATAAATAGCGGGCGAGTGCGGCGGCGTGTGCCGACCGACTGTTATGATTCGATTTTTTTTTTTTTTTTTTGTTCATTTTTTATGTTTTATGTTACAACTGATACTTGAAATAAAAAATACTACATAATGTTTTATTTGTCCTTAAATAATAATTCTCTCTCATGTCACCCTGCTTTCGATTTAAAAACTCCGATTCCGGCTTCGGTTCCGATAAAACTACTTCCGTTACATCCCTACGATGAAGTAATGTTCAACTTCAACGCAAGTATCAGCATATACACCGTTAAATTTTATCCCGAAGCCCTCATAATAGGTAATACATATGAGGCCTTTTAGCATGTTTGATAGTCAAAATAAGCAAAATGAAAATCAGCTGTTCCATACATTATCTCCTATAGCTGATTAGAATAGCTGATTTTTACTTTGCGTATTCTTCTGATCTAATATGCTAAATGGGCTTTATTCCTTGTACCTATTACAAAAATTTAACGGTGTATACTGTCCCACTGCAGGGCAAAGGCAAAATCAAAGATATCAAGACATCGCTACTATGGTAGGATTAGGCTCAATCACCACGCTTGCCTAATGCGGTGCGATGATCATCTCACAAATCCGAAAAGGTTCAACTTAATCGACACAAAATACGACAGAAAATTACCAATCTCCTGGTTGGTAGACCTGAAACCTGTAGGTATCGAATTGATAATGATCTGAACCCGTAATATTATCCAATTCAGTTCAGAACTGTTTCGCCGAGTGAGTGAGTGAGTAAAGAAAGCCCAACAGCAGGAGCAAAAGGGGGTACTATCAAAGATTTTACACTATAACAAGATGGTGTACTATGAAAATGAATGCAATGTTAATTTTGATTCTATGCAGTGGGAATAAAGATTACTTTGAAATGCCAAATCGCTTTACAGAAAATCGAGCCGAGCGAGATGGCGATCGACAGGAATATGTCTGCCCTCTCACACACAACTCCTGCACAACTAAAAACCGTTGGTGGTATAACTTACGTCTTATATTCGTCTTCTGAATTTCCAAATAATGAAAGTGTAACTTAAAGGATGAACGTCGAAGAACATCTCTGCTACCATTTTAATTTTAACTCATCGTTGCTGTACAGGTAAACGCTACGTCTTGACTCACCAGCGAGTAATTGAGGAAGTCACATAACATTGTAAATACTAACATCAGACCGAACTCTTGCCACCAGCTCAAGGCCATCCTTATCGTTACACGCATAGGCTTGACGTCACGCCTTTCTTGAATCAGCTAGCAACGGATTTATGGACAGTCACATCTTGGGATGTGGAGCTTACCAACAGGGGAGTGATCTTCTGACCGCACTCTCGTCAGCATATCTCCTACCATCAACACAAGACCTTGCTCATCATTCCACGCACAGGAAGGATAGTACTTTTTGACTCAGCCAGCAGCAAACTTTTTTTTATTAGACTATAGGCCAACGCGTGACCACAATCGCACCTGATGGAAAGTGACGATGAGGTCTAGGATGACACGCGTTTGCCTAGGAGATGTCTGTCTTTGATTGACTTGCAGGCATGGACGTATATAGGGGGGGGAGGTCCAGGGGTCCCCCATTGAGGCCTGGTTTGACATAAGGTTGAATCGGCTATAGCCAAGGGCGACTTAATTAAGGGGTCGGCAAGGTTGGTGGGGTAGCAAACCTCACGTTCTTCAAGAATGCGTACATGTAACAACGCACCGGCTGGATATAAAATATTATTACAATTAGGGAAATTGTTAAATCCGAGCACGGGGGGGGGGGGGTGTTATTCGTAATTGTTTTGCAATGTGGGACACCCCCCTTGCCAAAGCTATATATACGTCCGTGCTTGCAGGCAATCTACTACTAAACTAGTGGGAAGTGTAACTCACCAACAGGGGAGTTGTGTTCTGACCGCACCCTCGCCAGCACATCTCCTGCCACCAGCTCGAGGTCGGTGTTGGGGAAGGCTTCCCCATCGTCGTCCACGCACAGGAAGGACGCAACGTCTTGACTGTACGACATCGTCTCCACTATCTGAAATATATAATAGGATAGGATAATGGTGGACACCGTAAGTGAATCCCTTGATGGCATTTCGAGGAAGTAAGGGTCAACTTCAACGCAAGTATCAGCCTATACACCGTAAAATTTTATCCCGAAGCCCTCATAATAGGTAATACATATGAAGCCCCTTTAGTATGTTTGATAGTCAAAATAAGCAAAATGAAAATCAGCTAATCCTTATCTCCTGGTGAATATTGTTTTTTTTTTGTATGGAATAGCTGATTTTTACTTTGCGTATTTGGCTGATCTAATATGCTAAATGGGCTTTATTCCTTTTACCTATTACAAAAGCTTCGGGATTAAAACGACTGAAATTTAACGGTGTATACTGTCCCACTGCAAGGCAAAGGCCAAAATCATAGAAATCAAGATATCGCTACTATGGTGGGATTAGGCTTAATCACCACGCTTGCCTAATGCGGATTGGTGATCACCCGACATGGTTTAACTCAATGGTAATTAAAGTGATTTCATACGCCAGAAAATAACCAATCTCCTGGTTACGTATCGAATTGATAATGATCTGAACCAGTAATATTGTCCAATTCAGTTACGAGCTGTTTCGCCGAGTGAGTGAGTGAGTACAGAAAGCCCAACAGCAGGAGCAAAAGGGGGTAAAGGTGACTTGTGACTCCACTGGTGTTGTGGGTGTCTACGCGCGGCGGCAGTCGCATACCATCAGGTGATCCGTTGTTCTCGTCTGCACCTATCACACAAAAAAGTGCGTCTCCAATTCTTCATATTAATTTGAATACGTAAAAAGACCCGTGCAAGTGCAATTTTGCGGGCATTATGATACTAGGGATTTGAGAGACTTCTACAAAATTCTAGAAGTTTCTCGAAAGTTCGATAGCTTTCCATTCCCAACGCGAAGGTTTGGTGACGTAGTCCACTACGGAATAATAGACCTTACCCATTTGAGACAAGTTCTATTTCCGTATGATGCGGCACATTGCAACAATATCATTATCCTCACCTTGTGTAATTCATCCACGTACGCCTGCATTGCTTCGTCTCTGGTCATGTTGCCCAGTCTGTTCCACGACTCCCATTTTGCTCTGAAATGTCATAAAAGCCGTTTCATCATCACCATTTCAGCCAATAGACGTCCTCTTATGCCGGGCTAAGATGCGCACCACGAGATAATTTGTCGACACTCGTATTGTGTCGGCGCAAGTTGCGTCTCGCTCGCCTGACTGAGCGATGAGCGGGATAGAACGATGCGCTCTCGCGAACGAGAGTCGACAAAATTTTGTCGCGGTAAGAAAACTTAGCCCGGCTGGACATAGGCGTCTCCAAAGCTCTCCACACAGATCGGTCCTGTGCCACCCGCATTCAAGGGACTTCCGCGACCTTCACCAGATCGTCGGTCCACCTGGAGGCTGCCACAGCTGCGTTGTAAAGGCCGATGTACAGCCGTTTACATCAGTAAAACAGTAGCAAGTTACTTGCATCATCGAGTTAAGTCTTTATTGCCGTTTGATCGTCAATAACGAGTTAAGTAGTAGATAAGTGGATGGTTGAGTTGAATAGATCACGATCCTATGCATGCCAGCGTAGTGTTTTTTTATATAATAGAAAGGCAAACGAGCAAGCGGGTCACCTGATGATAAGTGATCACCGCCGCAGAAGGAGTGCGGATGCATTGCCGGCCTTTTAGGAAGGTATAGGCTCGTTTCTTGAAGATTTGAAAGTCGTACCGTCACCTACCATCAGGTGACCCGCTTGCTCGTTTGCCTTCCTATACTATAAAAAAAAAGCTAAACACAATCCTCTTCATCCATTTCCATATAGTCCCGTATTGTACCTTACCTGTTAACGACGTCCCAGAAGCCGGGCTTGGGTTTGTCGCAAGCGCCCTCTGTCGCCTGCTTGAAGTAGCTGTAGAACCTGAGCATGAGCTCATTGCTGGGCTGGTACGACCCTGGGGACAAAGACAGGGAGAAATTAGAATCCAAAGAACGCCAACCATCCATACTAATATTACAAAAATGCGAACTCTCATTAAAGTCCTACTTAAAGTCCTTATTAAAGTAACTCTCATTATTCCTCTACCCAAAGGTTGTCTGGAAGAGATCGCTATTAGCGATAAGGCCGCCGAAACTACTATTAGCATTAAGTTCTGTAATGTGTTGTGCAATAAACAGTATGTATCTATCTAACTCTGTCCGTCTGTCCGTCTTTCACGCCAAAACTAATACAGGGTGTAACAACAAGGGGGTATGAACCATAAAGGGAAATAATGTGAACCTTGTGTAGAATATTTATACTAAGTAACAAATTAATAAAAAAATAATTTAGAAAAAGATAAACAATCTTACCGTAATCATTTATAAAATGCAAACAATTGTCAGGAATGCAAGAGACGGTAACTATTCAAAAAGGAGCGGTCAATTGCTCATTATAATAGTGATGTGCGAATATGAAATGGATTTCACGAAGAATCGGATTTCAATTAAATAATTAATAATCTTGGCAGGTTAAAAACTCTTATATGAGATTTGTAAAGTGTGGCAGAATAGGTTCACTTTGGGTTGATACCCCCTTTTTGTTACACCCTGTATACGCCATATTATTAAATAGTGACCCGCCCTCACTTAAAAGTAAATAAATTAAATAAATAAATTGAGACAACATCACATACATAGGCTAGAGATAGCTATAGGAGAAAGAACATAGGCTACTTTTTATTGCGAAAAGGGGGTTGAAAGGGGGGTAAAAAGTTACTTTTCCACGCGGACAAAGTCGCGGGCGGCCGCTAGTGGAAAATAAATAAATAAATTGAGACAACATCACATACATTGTCCTAGTCCCAAACTAAGGTTTTCCCTTGTATGTACTATGGAAACCAGAAACAACGAAGGAACCACAAACACCCAGACCCAACACAAACATCTGTTTCATCAACAAACATCTGTGTTGGTGCGGGAATCGAACCGCGACCCTTGCGTCTCAACCGGCGCTCAAACCATTGCGCCAAACTTCGTTTACAACTTGCGAGTTTCATGTCGGATCTTCTCGTCAGAATCAACTTTTAGTTTCCGGTAGTAGAATCGCATTATGTCTATTTATTTTTCAGTATATCTTATGTATCAAGATATATTTTATTTTTATTTATTTATATTGGTACACAAACAGATCACTGTCTATTATACACTACAATATAAAATATTTATTTATTAAATAAGGTACACCAACAGCAATACACATAAAACATTCAAAGTAACATTCTATATAAATATTCAAATGTGTTTGCCAATTATAGGTATACACAGCATTCCACAATATTGTAGCTATTTTTTTTTTTTTTTTTTTTATGTGATAGGTAGCAGACGAGCACAAGCTAGTTGGTCTTTTAATTATTAGACGAGCTCATTGGTCTTTTAATTATTTTTAAACTTATAACTATATTATATTTAAACTTATATATATTTTAACTATTTATAACTTAACAAAACAGAAATCCATGAACAGCGTACACAACATGCTTAGTATAATTTGACGACCCGTTTAGCGCAATGGTTTGAGCGCCGGTTGAGACGTAAGCCGAAAACACGTAACACTTGCGTGATACAATCAACGTCCAGCGCCATCTATTATTAGACAGTGGAACTACTGTCCCGAGACGAAGGAAGGCGGGCCACTATAAAGAATATTTTAACTTTGACTTTGACTTGAGTTTCGGGACATCTGTTCCACTCTGTATAAACAGATGGCGCTGGGTGTCGATTACATCGCTCAGGCGTTTCGCCTTTTCGGTTTCGCGTAAGTTTTATCACTGTGTATAGAATTAACCTCTTTTTAATTAGTCTAAATGAAAATTAGTAAAATACTCTACCGCCCGAAAGGAGTATTCGCGTTAATAACTATGTCCAGCATTACTTATACAGCTGAGAACCCTCCAATAGATGGCCATTCAACAAATACACAAACCACCTCACCCGACATACTACTTTAGCGATTCAGTAATAAGCACTAAAGTTGATTGCACATGCAATTCCTTTGTGCAATCCGTCTGTTGACCTTTGTTCGCGCTATGTAAACATAGCTGATTACGACTGTTGCGTTGTATTACTTGTAAATAAGAACGCATATATGATTGCCACGAAGTGCTGGAACAACATACCCCCACCTCTAAAAACTTGTCAAACATTAAATACATTCAGAATTAATTACAAAAAGTATATTTTAAATCTACAAAAATTAAGTTGTACTTAAAGCTGTGCTGGCCATCCCCCATTCCACTTTGAAATCTCTAACTGTCACTCTTACACACTCACACACAAACACACGCATAATCATACACCTACTTATTTAAGTAATTACTAGAGATGCGCCGAATATTCGGTTGGTATTCGGTATTCGGCATATTCGGCACTTTTTTCACTATTCGTATTCGGCCGAATTATTCGGTTTTAGTGCTGGTATTCGGTTAGAGTATTCGGTTAGAGTATTTCTATGTTCCTGGCTATATAACATGGAATTTAAAAGGACAAGTTTCTTTATGTAAGATTTATGTTTTTGTAAATTAAATAAAACTGGCGAGGAATGTGTTAAAAAGCTAATAAATGAAATCAATTAAACTTGAAATCAACGTGTATTTTAACATCTAGCTAGAGTCCACATATTTATTTCCTGCTCTATTAGTATGTAGCTAACATTAACTTTAAAAAAATACCTAATTCATTTATTTTTAAGCCAGATCAATCAATATTAATTTTACTATTTATTTTTATACTTAAAATAAAGCTTTGTTTCGAACTCAGATCAAATTATAATTTATTTTATTATTTAATTTTTTAATAAAAACACTTACCTATGTACGAGTATGTGGCAAATTATAAAATAAAAATATGAATAATCAACAATAAATAATTTTATTATAAGTTATTTAATGATAACATTAGTTACTTTTTTGTATGTTACTTTTTTATATTCTTTGGAATTTATTCTTAAGTAGGTGCTCTTAAAGGTGGTCAGGTGGTACTCGACCTTTCACATACCACACCACCCCCACCCCACTGTATACCCGAACAGCCACCCGGTATGTAGACGGGTTGTGGGTTTGAGTCCCACTTGAACCCTGCGATGATTTATTAAGTGCACTTATTTACTTAAAAGACACTCTAACAGAGATACTTTAAGAAAATTTCTGTACACGGAATGGAATAAACACTTTAGTTAGGTATATCTCAGGTCTTTAGTGTCTCAGTCAGTCGTGTAATTGACTGAAGTGCTCTTTTGGTCACCGTATCTAGTATAGAAGAGAGATCGGAAACAAAATAGAAAATGGTAAACCGAATAATTCGGCCCGAATATCCGGTTCGGTAAAGATTGAACCAGAATATTATTCGGTATTCGGTTATTCGGTGAAACCACTATTCGGGCGCATCACTAGTAATTACTATACTCGTACCATCACTAGTTTATTGTATCGTTTTTATAGCAGTGCTCTTCCTGTGGGTACAGCAGAATACCAGCGTCAGGGTGTCTGACACCCGACCCCACATGCTGAGTATGTGCCTTTTTCAGTGTTTTTCTTAATCTGTTTTAGTTTAATGTAGTTAGGATGATGTGATGCACTGAATAAATATATTTTTCAGTTCATTCATTCATTTTTTCATTTCAAGGACACTTATATTGTATCCAACAAGGGTCTTTTGGTGAAAATTTTACTAATGTACAAACGCAAAACTTGGTGGGGAAAAAAAAGGTTGGCACTTTTGACTATACTGTCCGAGGTCAGATATGGAGGGAAGATAAGCTTGGCATAGCACTAAACTTGGACTATTCTGTCTGAGTCAGATATGGAGGACAAGATAAGCTTGGCATAGCACTAAACTGTGTGACTAATTACTGTTCTGAGTCAGATTTCTGGGAAAGGAAAGCTTGGCAGCTCACTTTGACTATACTGCCTGAGTCAGATATGTAATTGTAACTTCATTAGTGTTAGGGTTATCTATGGGGCTACCGCTGTGTGGAAAATCGTTAGATGGGCGTACGTATAGACTGAGGTAGCCTTGGCAACCAATTGGATGAAGGTGGACAGAATATCTACCTACAAGGTATTTTGGCTGGACCGGGAATCGAACCCGGGACCCCGAGACCACGGCTGTGAGACGAAGCGAACAATAACCCATAAACACTAACAGTGAAGGCGTATACGATCAATATTCTACTCAGCAATTGTGTTAATCAATATGGATGGAAATAGGGTTGCCACTTGCCAGTTCTTATTAACAAATAGCCGGACCAACCAGTATAGCCGGACATTGGGGAAAAAGGCAGACACTCTTAAATTTTAGTTAGATAACCTTTTTGAGAGTAACCCCATCATAGTAGCGATGACTGGATTTCTATGATGGAGGATTTTGCCTGCAGTGGGATAGTACTACCCATGCGGATAAAGATTGGGATTATAAAGGGCGGCGCAACTATTCACTTCTCGCTCGCACACTATTTGCGTCTTTACGCACATGTGGGTACAGTGACAGTCTGACTCAAGAAAAAGCTGCAGCGTTTAATAAAAAGTGTCTTGTCATTATTTTATTGGAAAGGTAGTAAAGGTATAGCTGAGGCACGAAAAGTATAGCGACGACCGTTTATTCGCGCACTTGTACAAAAAGAAGACCTTTCTATCAAAATTGGTTTCGGGGCGCACTCAAGGTCATAACTACTACTTCAGTGCCTCGGACTATAGTTCTTTGCAGAAACCCAACATAAACAAATGCACATGAAAATGTTCCAATTTTAAAAGCCTAAAAAATTCCTACAGGTCTCTAATTTGGCCGCCTGACAACCCTAGATGGACCAAGGTCCCTTAACGGTGCCAGGACTATTGAGGACACATTACTTAGCATCTATACATACAGTTAATGGTATCTACTTTATAAATAGCTTCAAACTTTCGTAACATCTTGTCTATTGCCGAACTGAAGGACGGCGGACGATAAGAGGTTTATACGAGGCAAGTACAGTTGTAGCTAGTTGAGTACTCTTACAGTTATGTAATCTATAGTCTACTAGCTTTTGCCCGCGGCTTCGCTCGCGACCCCACTTCCCTAAAATAGGGGGTTAGCAGGGGCAAAAAGTAGCCTAGATGTTACTCTCCATCCTCATCCATTCATCTTCGTTTTGCTGTGAAATATACAGATGATCTAGGCCCTGAGAAAGAACATAGGCTACTTTTTATTACGAAAAGGGGGTTGTAAGGGGTTAAAGGGGGGTAAAAAGTTACTTTTCCACGCGAACGAAGTCGCGGGCGGCCGCTAGTTTAATATATTTTCAAAATAACTATCAGGGGGTGATTAGTGATCGATACTGATGCCTGCAATCAGTAAAAATATTGGCTCTCTGTCTGTTCCTTCAAGAAACAAAAACTACGCGACGGAATTTAACGAAACTTGGCACAATGAAGAAATGAATGAAAACAATGATGAAACTTGATAAATAGTATTAAAATTACACATGCGCATAATTAATTAAACCTATTTAGGAAAGTTATCTGATAAATTAAAGGGCGAAATGTGAAGGAATTGTGCATATTTACTACGTTTTATGATATCATGAATGTTTCTGTATCATAGATATTTCTTCACAATCTCACTAATATTATAAACGTGAAAGTATGTAAGTATGGATGGATGCATGTTTGCTCCTCTTTCACGCAAAAACTACCGAACGGATTTTAATGAAACTTTACAATAATATAGCTTATAGGTACATCAGAATAACACATAGGCTACAATTTATAAAAATATATTGTGTGGATTGTCCAAAATATGACGGTAACTAACTATAAAATTAAAACAATAAATATTTTGTTTTACTTTAATGTATGTACTACCTCATTGTATTTTGTTCCATTGTTTCAGCTCATCAGATAAACATTATATTTGGAGACAAAAGTATTGGTAAACATAGATAGTAGACTGTAGTTAACGTTTGTAAACATGGTATCATACATATGACACCATTTTTTACAACGAAGATCATTATCTATATCTATATACCTACTATTTATAAAGAGATAACTTCTATAGACATTAGACAACGACAAGGTTTATAGGTAAACCGAAAACACGAAACGCTTGCGCGATGTAATTAGACACAGCGCCATCTATTGGTTCATTTCTGAATTACGGTCCCGAAGCGAAGTGAGGGCGGGCCACTAGTAATATTATAATTTCACTGTAAAATAATCCGAATCGATAGTTGTTATAGTACGAATACATTTTGGGGGAGTTAAAATAGTTTTATAATAGTACGAAAATAATTGTTATATTCGATCCATACAAATATAAATGGGAAAGTGTGGCTGTCTGTCTGTATGTTTGTCTTTCTTTCACGGCAAAACGGAGCGATGAATTGACGTGATTTTTAAGTGAAGATAGTTGAAGGGATGGAGAGTAACATTGACTACTTTTTGCCTTTCTAACTTCCCATTTTAGGGAAGTGGGAGGCGCGAGCGAAGCCGCGGACAAAATCTAGTCATCATCATCATCATCATCATCAGCAACCCACACTCGTCCACTGCTGGACATAGGTCTCCCCTAATGCACGCCATCGCTCCCGATTTTCGGCCACTCTCATCCAGCCCACACCAGCCAGCCTTCGAATGTCATCATCCCATCTTGTCGCAGGGCGTCCAACACTACGCTTACCGAGTCGCGGTCTCCACTCAAGGACTTTACGGCTCCAACGGCAAAACCTAAACATAAACCTAACCCACCTAAACCTAAACGGCAAAAGCTAGTCCCTATTATAAACTTAAAAATAATTTAGAGAAATACCGTAATATGTTTCTACTAAAAGTTCTGCGTACGCGCAATAAAGACGGTAATATTCGCAAACCGTTCTATATCCACCTTGACCCGCGCTTATAATTACATTTTTAATAGTCGTTGGCTAAAGCCGGTTTTTACTCCAATTTATCTTGATGATATCCTTAGATTTGACAGAAGTTCTAGAAAATTCTCTAGCATAGTTCATAGAAGTTCATAACTTAAATTCATACGGTCTATCAAGTTTTGCGATGAATCATAGCTGTACTGTAATCTGTACTATTTAATATAAAGGCGAATACGGGCAACAACAAGGATTATAAGTTAAAAGGAAAGGAACACTTGCGCGATGTAAACGACATAAAGCGCCATCTATTGGTCCTGTTAAACATTTTACCCCTAACACTCACTCTGACACCGTGTGGGCTACTAGTTAAATATTTAACTCGATTCAAATTCTCGATTCAACATTGACGGCCTCGATGGCGCAGTGGCTAAGGTCGCCCCAAGCGCGAAAGGTCCCAGGTTCGATTCCCAGTCAAGACAATTTAGGAAACTACATTTTCTAAGTTGTCTTGGGTCTGGGTGTTCTAGGTTGACGCCCCCGGTACCCTAACTGACTCGGCGAAACCAAGCGCAGGCGCTGCTTCACGCCGGTCTTCTGTAAGGCCGTATCACTCCGGTCAAGCCGGCCCATTCATGCCGAAGCATGGCTCTCCTACGGTTAAACGGACTTATAGAATTTATGGAACCTAAGCCACCATGGCTCCTCCTAGCTTAGTTTAGGCCACACAAAAAGCCATGCAACTTTAGTCAATACTTACGCCACGCCAAACAAATAGGTACTCTAAACACATGCAAGCTTTCCCTTTCAAAGTTATAGTTACAAGACGGAACTTGTAAAGATATCGATGTTTTTTGCTTCACAATTGGATATTTGACAAAAAGTTTGACGCCTCAATTTAAGAAAGAATCACTTGATTGATGAACTTTAGAGCACATATTTTGGGCAAGTCCAAAAACGCTCTGTACAAATGGCTATTGAATTGTGACGTCACAACTCAAACTTCTGTATGCGCGTCTAGTAAATTTTGTTTGGTAGCTATATCAAATGTTTCGTTTAAGTATATGGTTTTATAATAAAAGTTGTATATTATTTTTTTAAAATTTTATACTTTAAAAATGGACTTGCCCATGAAACTTTGAATGCTCACAAAACCAGCTAGACGTTATATTTTTAACTGAAAATGTTGGCCATTGGTTCTTATTTACCAATATGATAGACTATCAATATTTTTTACTATATCGAGATTATTAAAATACCCAATTACCTATGTATATTCTTTTAAGTTCTCTCGTCGGTGGACGGGTATGCAAGCAAAACCCCTGGGACTCTCTCGTCGTTCATCTTGGAAAAGGGCTTATTATTCCTTCCTTAAGAGCCGGCAATGCATTTGTGATGCCTCAGGTGTTACAGGTGTCCATGGGCGACGGTGATCACTTACCATCAGGAGAGTCGTCTGCTCGTTAGTCCGTTACAATGTAAAAAAAATGTAGATTGCGATATCCTATCCTACTACTATTATAAAGGCGAAAGTTTGTATGGATGTATGGATGTTTGTTACTCTTTCACGTAAAAACTACTGAATGGATTTGAATGAAACTTTACCACAATATAGCTTACACATCAGAATAACAAATAGGCTACAATTTATAAAAATATATTGTGTGGATTGTCCAAAATATGACGGTAAGTGTCAATAATTAACTCCACGCGTACGAAGTCGCGGGCGGCCGCTAGTTTGCTATAAATAGTAAAAAAAAAGAAAATATTTAGATCGCGATATTTTTATCGATACCGCCATATCGATACGTTTCCCATCCCTATTCCGTTGCTAAACCGCCATGTCAATCATGGTGCAACGTGTGTTGCAGAGGGCCCTCGACAAGACTAACTAATGCAACGTTTTAACTATTTATTTGGAGTTTTTGCAACACCCTGTATGTGTAATTATATCTTCCAACAGACTATTCGGCTACGGGCGGCCAAATACGCAGAATATAATAGTGTTCAAGTGTGCGCGCAAACATAGGCGCAGTCCGCCCATGGACATCTGCAACACCTGAGGCTCTTTATATTTTCGCGTTGCATTCTAACATTTCTAACTATTATTATTATAGACAGAAATTAACGCAACGTTAATATTTTAAGCACATTACAGACCGCCATCCACATCGATTACCAGAAACTGTCAAATTTGCTCAATTGATATTCGACTTTAATATGTTTGACAGTAAGATGGACTATTCAATGAAGAAATTTGACAGTTTTGTATACTTTGATGTGTGGCTGACGTACTTACTGCTTGACGTTCTGGGTGCGTCAAGCAGTAAGTACTTAATTACTTTAGTATCCGGCCGAAAGTTAGGTTTCGGTTTCGGCCAACTTTCGGCCAAAAATCCGGTAACGGTGGCACTTTCGGCCAAAATTGGTCGAAACTTTGCCGGAACCGTCCCGTGATTTCCTTTTTCGCGGCAACGTCTTTGCAGTGACGGTCCCGTTGGAGAATTGTCATCCATTACCGCCCAACACAAAGATTCGTTGTTTGACTTTGATTTTTGGCCCCACCCGGGGATCTAACCCGAGACCCCAAGCGCAGCCGTCGCTTGGGGTGTCGTCCCCCCCCCCCAAAGTGCCACTGAGGCAGCCAGCCAAGTATTAGTAAGATAATAAGATTACAAAATACCAATAGGTACTCAGTTAGTATTTTATGAAACAGTAACCTTTACTGATTCGATTAAATAAATAAATTGAGACAACATCACATACATTGTCCTGGTCC
The DNA here is from genome assembly GCA_014851415.1 of Cnaphalocrocis medinalis. Lineage (NCBI taxonomy): Eukaryota > Metazoa > Arthropoda > Insecta > Lepidoptera > Crambidae > Cnaphalocrocis > Cnaphalocrocis medinalis. The sequence goes on along the minus strand of CM026301.1, from coordinate 3,915,003 downwards.
CAAACTAAGGTTTTCCCTTGTACTATGGAAACCAGAAACAACGAAGGAACGGAGGATTATTGATAACTAATAAACATTTTGCTACAAATTTCAGTATTTTAAGGAATTTCATACTTGACCGCGTGACTTTCGGTTTCAGTTTCGGCCGAAACTGAAGCAACGGCCGAACATCTCACTTTTCGGTTTCGGCCGGAAACAACCAGTTTCGGTCAGACTCTAAATTATGTGCTTAAAAAACTATATTTTCCCGTCTATGGTTGCTGCAAATAGATGCAATATTTCAACTACTTATTCCGAGTTCTAGTAGTTTTTGCAATGTTTAAAGATTACAGATATTAACTTAACAGGTTTTTGTTTTTTGTTTCATTTGCAGTTTTAGCTCTTTGCAATTTTTATTATATGCCAGTATTCGTCTCGGCAATTGGCGGATAGGTCCTTGAGTGGAGGCCGCGTACAGGAAGTCGCAGCCGTGGCAGACAGAGATGAAAGAACTCGAGTCTTTTAAGTTAGGACTAGACTTGGTTTTCAAGACTCGACTCCAAAATTAATATGAGTCAAGGTTTCTCCAGTCAATTATAATTGACTCCGGAAATTATCTTTCATATCTTTCATTCAATTCAAATCAAATCAAATCAAAATCTCTTTATTCAATTTAAGACCTTTACAGAACATTTATAAATTTAATACAAAATGAACATTTTTAGTGGCAGGCCCCCCACAAGGTGAACCGACGATTAAATGATGGTCGCGAGAATTCCTTGGACGCAGGTGGTACAGGACCGAGCAATGGGAAAATAGTTGCCACCTGATTTTGAACCTAATCTGTCATGACATTAGAGCAAAAACCGATGAAAATTTTCGTTGACTTTTTATCCTATAAATGTAGGTATTGTTTAGTGATCTGACCTATCTGTAACCATGTGCATAAGCTAGTACGAAGTCGAGTCAATGTGAGATGTGTGAATTATTTTTTTTATTCATTTTGTATTAAAATCGAAGACTTTAAACCACGAAACGACAATCGCAAGCTGGACTTAAAATTCAATACGCTATATATACAGCGGTCGTCACACTTTACTCTTCAAGGGCCACATATCAATATGAACATCAGGGCCCGGGCCGCAGTATACGCGTTTCAAGAGCTTTTGCATAGGTACTTATCCATAGTAGTCCACACTATTCATATAAATGCGAAAATGGGTGTCTATTACTGCTCTACTCAAAAACCACTAAACTGATTTCTGATAAGTACGAATATGTAGTTGACTAGTAATTAAGTAAATCTACTATATCGCGGGCCGCACAAATAACGTCTGCAGGCCGCATGCGGCCCGCGGGCCGCAGTTTGACGACCACGGGTTTACGACAAGACAAGGACAGAACGAATATTTCCCTTTCATGTTATACCACACTCGCAACAATATAAAAATGTAATGATTTCACATAAAACCTCAAGAGTTAACTTTCACTTGAGTTTGGCAGAAAATTGTGAGTGCTTTATATCGTAAAAGTTTGGGTGGCAGGGTCGTTCAACTGTTGTTGATCGAATTCGAAGGTTATTGGTAAATAGTCAATGTTACTATTAGCCTGTTGGTCAGATCGACGCAGAAAAGATCAACATAACAGCTCATCAGCAACCCACACTCGTCCACTGCTGGACATAGGTCTCCCCCAATGCACGCCACCGCTCCCGATTTTCGGCCACTCTCCTCCAGCCCACACCAGGGCATCCAACATTACTCTTACTAAGTCGCGGTCTCCACTCAAGGACTTTACGGCTCCAAAGGTTGACTGAAAAGCTAACACGACTAATTTAACGGTGTATACAGGGTGTATCTGTGAAAATGTATATATCTTTAACCACGGCTTCTACCAACCATTCTGAATAGAAAATAGTTCAATAGTATTGTAATCGGTGTCATGGACGTGGGTGCGAAAGCTGCCAAGCTGAAATGGAATTGGGCTGGCCACACTATAAGAATGCACCCGGAGAGATGGACTCAGGTTGTCACGAAATGGCAGCCGTCAAAGAGGTAGCCCAAAGAGATGGCGCGACGACCTGGCCCAGCACTCCGACAACTGGCAAGCGCTGGCAAGGAATAGGTAGCAGTTGAGGCTATTGGGGGAGGCCTTTGCCCAGCAGTGGGACAATTAGTGCTTTAAAAAAAAAGTATTATAATAACTAATGGGGCTACCTTACTCTATGACGTAAGCAGCAGTAGCGCCATTAATAAATTTGACTTTCTTGATGCATTATAAGTGTATGGTCTGTTCTGTGACCGTGAGGGAAGCGCAAGCGCATTGCAACATACTAGATGTGCTAACAGCTGACAACGATACAACCCTGGGACTTGTGACAGTAACATTTTGATTACATTTGTGATTTTGATTTCACTTATTTTGATTCGTCTGCCCCCTATACGTAGGGAATCCTGTCAGGTAGAATATTTCATTCATAAAGTAAAGTATTAGCCTATATACTGTCCCACTGCAGAGCAAAGGCCTCCATCATAGAAATCAAGTCATCGCTACTATGATAGGATTAGGCTTAATCACCACGCTTGCCTAATGCAAACCCGAGCTATGTTCGAAAAATTCGAAACATACTTTTGCTCGACCCGGGAATCATACCAAGACAACGAGATCCCAACCTTGCCCTACAGTGGGACAATATAAGGCTGATATCTATTACTTTAATTTTTTACTAGTGGCCCGCCCTCACTTCGCTTCGGGACCGTAATTCAGAAATGAACTCAATAGATAGCGCTGTGCTCAATTACATCGCGCAAGCGTTTCGTGTTTTCGGTTTACCTATAAGACTTGTCGTTGTCCATAGAAGTTATCTCTTTATAAATAAGTATTGAAGATAGGCCAACGCTTGACCACAATCGCACCTGATGGAAAATGACGATGAGGTCTAGGATGACACGCGTTTGCTTAGAAGATGCCTGTTCACTCTTGCCTTAAAGATGTCCAAGTTATACTTTGTTACTATAGCATGTCCACGAAAGACAGACGTTTTGCGTCAGGGCCCTAATTAATATCGACGACACAAGTATACACACCGTCACACGTGGATGGACGGACATACCCTTGTGTAGACTTTGAATCGTTTTACGTCTGAGACATAAGAGCTATTTTCGCACTTGCGGGTGCCCTGATGCCGTCTGTACATACGTCGATGATAACGACATCACTGACCTTTCGAGCAGGTGACGCGTTCCCTGGCTTGCCGTTAATTTAGTTCTGTCCTTTCATAGAACATGGTTAGGTTATTATAGTGTGAAAGTGATGTGAAAATTGCTGGTGACTTCGAAATTACAGGACTGTATAATAATGACTGTGGGAGAGCCACGCTTCGGCATGAATGGGTCGACACGCCACGCTCGCTTAATGTGGATTGGTGATCAGTCAGTGATCGGATTAGGAGGTTCTAGACGCAGTTTAATTGCTTTATTAAAAATAATTATTAAAATAAATAAATGCGCCAGACAATCACACCTAATCAACCTTGATCTCAAACTAGGGCAACCCCTGTACTATGAGAGTCAGGTGACGATATTTAATTGGGGGCGATCAACCCAGAACACCCAGAACCAAGAACAACTTAGAAAATGAAGTTTCCTAAATTTACTTGACCGATTAATAGATTTTCTTGATTTATAACATCGATTTGCATTTTAATTATAACTAAAAGTACTGATACTTTAAATTTGTAGGCCTTTGACCTGAGCATGTTTGTATGGGCAAAATAACTAAAATTCAAATAAAGTATGAATGCGATTTTATTTCTTAAAAAAATAAAAGAATGTTTCCCTTAACGTCGTAAGGCCCAGACAGCAGACACAATGGAAAATCAATTGTTTTATGCCTTTTAAAAGGCTTCTGGGTCTTACGACGGCTTCTTTTCTTTCCACCATGTAAATCCGAACTGTACGTCTACTCATCTGGCCTAGGTGGTCATTATAAAACCACCGAAATATTCTCATAACAGCCGGTATTTCGTAGCCAACAATTGTAGCATCTGATTGCTGCGGTGTCGTTAGTGGTCGGCTAATAACAGTGCAATGCAATGTTATGCAATTGTTGAGAATAATACTGTAAAGTGTAACCATGATTCAGTTGGTCTGGTTCCCCAGGGTTGCGAAGGTCAGACGTTTTATGTGGTTGAGGTGGAAGTGGAGCAGACGGATCACCTGATGGTAAGCGATTGCCGTCGCCCATTGACACATTGCCATCTGAGTGACTTTGAGTCTTCTTAAGCGGCCCATTGTAAGTTACAATGGACCGCTTAAGAAGGCTCAAAGTCACTCAGAGGGCAATGGAGAGGGCTATGCTCGGAATCTCCTTGCGTGATCGTGCCAGAAATTATGAGATCCGCAGGAGATCTAAGGTCACGGACATTAGCCCTAAGAATTCGTGGCTGAAGTGGCAATGGGCAGGGCACATTGCGAGGAGAACGCGGCCGTTGGGGTGGAAAGGTCCTTGAGTGGAGGCCACGCGCAGGAGGCCGCAGCCGTGGCAGGCCACCGCCAGGTGGACCGACGATCTGGTGAAGGTCGCGGGAGTCCATTGGATGCGGGTGGCACAGGACCGATCTGTGTGGAGAACTTTGGGGGAGGCCTATGTCCAGCAGTGGACGTCTATTGGCTGAAATGATGATGATGATTGACACATGCAACTCCAGTAGAGTAACAAGCTTACCCCCCAATTGGGCCTTACCCTCACTCACTCGACGAAACACAGCACTGGGGCTGCTTCAAGCCGGTCTTCTGTGAGGCCGTGGTATCACTCCGGTCTTCTGTGAGGCCGTGCTCGCTTCGCTTTACAGAATACCGGCGTGACTATAGTCATAGTCATAATATTTATTGCTTTCATGAAGTTAAATAGACGCCATGTATAAGAAGAGAGGAGGAACATTTACCAAAAGAGTGATGGGTATAAATGTAAGTGGGTGGAGGAACAAAGGACGGCCGAAAAAGAGATGAATGGATTGTGTGAAGAATGACATGACTGAAAAGGGGGTGGATGATACGATGACGAATGACAGGGACGACTGGAAGAAGAAAACATACTGCGCCGACCCCAGATAACCTGGGAACATGCAGGGAAATGATGATGAAGTTAGAATATAAAAGAAGTTATCCCACTAATATTATAAACGTGAAAGTTTGTAAGTATAGATGGATGGACGTTTGCTCCTATTTCACGCAAAAACTACCGAATGGATTAGATAATTATCCATACTATTTCTAAAGAGATAACTTCTATAGACAACGACAAGCTTATAGGTAAACCGAAAACACGAAACGTTTGCGCGATGTAATTGGACACAACGCCATCTATTGGTTCATTTCTGAATTACGGTCCGGAGGCGAAGTGAGGGCGGGCCACTAGTAGCTTATACATAAGAATAACACATAGGCTACAATTTATAAAATATATTGAGTGGATTGTCCAACATATGACGGTTAGTGTAAACCCCATGTGTACGAAGTCGAGCGGCAGCCACTATATGTTTTTATAAATATGTAAATATGTAGTAGGTATAGAATAGATGATTGGCACACAAATGTATCTTAGGTACAAAATGTAACTTCGTGTCGCTGTGTTGCTCCGAATAATCGAAAGTGTTAAGAACACGGTTAAAAATCAAAAACTAAACGAGTTTCGTAAGATCTCAAGTGGAACAACAAAAAAACAACGTGACGTTCGACGCTGTACCTACTCATACTTTCTTTTTGACCGTATTATAAGATTGTTTAGGTTAGCTAAATTAAATTCAAATTTACAGTCTCCTTGAGGAGAAAACCACCTAACATCATCAGCGAGACCAAGGCGCATCGTCTTCACCTATACTATACCCAAAACTGGAATTCAAGACCAAAAAATCTACTACAATGTTGCTACTGCAATAAAATGATCGTACCATAGTATACCCCTTTTTTCTAAAAAACACTCGCTGATGTAATTTACTTTATTGGTAATTTTGATTCTACAATTTAAAAATATTTTTATTTACTTTTTTTCACGTAAATACTAGACACTTTAATAAAAACTTAACCATCTGTAATTTTAGTTTTCAAAGATGGTATTGCGCTTGTAACAGTTCAGGTGTTAATAACATTTGGTATCTACCCACAACATTTTAACAATGTATGGAAACTTGACAGTTTAGTCTGCATAATAAGAAAAATAATGCCAAAAAGTTTGGCGAAACCTAAAAACGTCACTTGAAAATGACGTAAGTGACTTTAACAGATTTGACAGTGACGTATCTGTCGCAGATTTTTTGGTCTTGAATTCCAGTTTTGAGTATACTACCTATACTCACTCGCAACCAGGTCCCACCAGAATACCAGCGCTGCTGCGGCGCCGCAGATAGCGCCGTAGCAGCAAATGCTGAGGTCGGGACCTGATTGACCACACATACTCACACCTTCTTTCTTGTATTCTATTGTTATCTGTACGTGTTATTATTATATTCTCGTGTTGTAATACCTACTGTAAAGTTGCTTTCCGTTCTGTTTTGTCATGTTGTTTTCTGTGCTGTGAATGTTGTGATGGTCAATAAATGTATTTTCTTTCTTTCTTCTTTCTTTCACTGGCTTGGCCACCTCCAAAGACTGGACGAGGATCGTCTCGTAAAGAAAGCATACCAGAGCCGACCGATGGGCCGACGCTCGGTAGGCCGACCCAGGTATCACTGGAAAGTCGCCGTCAAAAATGATCTGCGGGAACTTCAGGCTAATGATTGGCAACAAGTAGTACAGCATCGACTAAACTGGCGTTCTCTTGTTTCGGAGGCCAACTCGTTTCGGCTCGCTGAGCCAGTGGAGTAAGTAAGTATTGCAGAGCAAAGGCCTGCAATCTGCATCATAGAAATCAAGTCATCGCTACTATGTTGGGATTATGCTTAATCACCACGCTAGCCTATGCGGATTGGTGATCACAAACCTGAATTATGTTCAAACAATCCAAAACATACTTAATAGTGGCCTGCCCTCACTTCGCTTCGGGACCGTAATTCAGAAATGAGCCAATAGATGGCGCTGTGTTCAATTACATCGCGCAAGCGTTTCGTGTTTTCGGTTTACCTATAAGCCTTGTCGTTGTCTATAGAAGTTATCTCTTTATAAATAGTATAGAGATAACACCGGCAACGCATCAGCGACCTCTCTGATCTCACAGATGTTCATGGGCATCGGTGATCACTTTCCATCCGGTGACTCTCTTGCTCGTTTGCCGAGTATAAAAAAAAGACGGAGCATTTACCACTAGACTAAATACCGACAAGAAAATGTTGAGGATGTAAAATACCTCAGATAATAAACTATCAGGGCCAATACAATCAGATTCTAACCATTGTTTCAAAACAGGTCGCATAGGTCAAGTGCAAAGTCATTGTTAAAGCGAAAATAGAGTCAAGAGCCACGCTCTCACAGAAACGAGTACACGATAATGATTTAGCCCAAATACTAAACGTTCTCACGGCTGGACTAATCCACCGGTTCAAAGTCGCTCAAAGAGCTATGGAAAGGGCTATGCTCGGAGTATCTTTGAAGGACCGCATCGGAAATGATGTAATCCGACAGAGAACCAGAGTCACCGACATAGCCCACCGAATTAGCAAACTGAAGTGGCAGTGGGCTGGTCACATTAGCCGCAGAACTGACAACCGTTGGAGCCATAAAGTCCTTGAGTGGAGACAGCGACTCGGTGTTGGACGCCCTGCTACAAGATGGGATGACGACATTCGAAGGCTGGCTGGAGTGAGCTGGATGAGAGTGGCCGAAAATCGGGAGCGGTGGCGTGCATTGGGGGAGACCTATGTCCAGCAGTGGACGAGCGTGGGTTGCTGATGAATGACTAAACGTTTTAACCTAACCGCTCCAGAACTCGTATTCAAGCTACGTCTCCCGAAAGGCTGCCCAGCTGAAATGGGATTGGACTGGTCATGTCATGTCTGCTGCATGCCGTATAGTATTTGGGCAAAGAACACCACAATGTGGATACCCAAAACGAAAAAGAGACCACGCGGCAGGCCTAGAAAGCGATAGAGGGATGAACTGGACAGCTTCTTAAAAGACAAGCCAGCCGCGGCTCTTGACTGGAAACGTTGGAAGGCGGGTGGAGAAGCCTTTGCCCTGCAGTAAGACAGTACAGGCTCATAATAATAACTAAACGTTCCTTTAACGCGTTTTGCAAAAAAGTATAAGCTTATATACTGTCCCACTGCAGAGCAAAGGCCTCCACCATAGAAATCAAGTTATCGCTACTATGATGGGATTAGGCTTAATCACCACGCTTGCCTAATGCGGATTGGTGATCACAAACCCGAGCTATGTTCGAAAAATCCGAAACATACTTTTGCTCGACCCGGGGGAATCGAACCCGGGACCCCGAGATCACGGCCTGGTACTTAAACCACTAGACCAACAGGGCGCTTTTTTTTTTATTTCGCAAACGGGGACGCCCAACTGACAGTCGTCTATGTAGACGATGCTATAATACCGCGGAATCTGTCACAACACGTGATCCTGGAATGCGATTCTGTGAATTTCTGTGGCCACCCAACGCAAACCCTCGGAACGGTGAAGTCGATCCGCGAAGCCTGTGTAGTCCCTGGGAAACTTCTGCGCTTCTGGGCAGAGCTGGGTTTTATAACCAGCCGACCCATCCTAATCCTAACTAATATTATAAATGCGAAAGTAACTCTGTCTGTCTGTCTGTTACTCTTTCACGCAAAACTACTGAACGGATTTAAATGAAATTTGGTATGTACAGATGATCTAGACCCTGAGAAAGAACATAGGCTACTTTTTATTGCGAAAAGGGGGTTGTAAGGGGTTAAAAAGTTACTTTTCCACGCAGACGAAGTCGCGGGCGGCCGCTAATTATGATAATGGACCGAAAGAGAGTCTAAAGGCAGAAACTGGAGTCAAATTTACATGTTCTTTTTTTTATTACAAGGAGGCCGGTCGCACAATTTGTTCGTGAACTCATGATGTTTTCCATTGCTGAGCTAGCCGAGATAGAAAACAATAAAATATTTTTCCTATTTGCTCAACACAAGACGTTCATTTGGTAAGTTGTATAATAGCCTCAAATACCTACTTTACATATACTAAATTATGAACACATGCATTTTAATGAGTGTTACTTTTAGTTTTGTTAAACAGTAGGTACAGACAGCCACACATCAGGTTACCACAATCTGTCAAATTTCCTCAACTGATATAGAACCAAACGCATTTGAATGCGATACAGGTATGATAAGGATGGAATGTCAACACAACCTGTAAAATTTCCTCAATTGATATTATACCTAATGTGTTTGACAGTAAGATTTATTGAAGGAATTTGCCAGTATTGTATAATTTGATGTGTGGCATATCACGTACAATGGACCAAAAGAAAGTCTAAGTGCAGAAAATGGAGTTCACTTTACATTACATTACACGTGTGGCTTACGTACTTTGATGTAAGAAGTAACAATCATATACGGACTTTTTAAACATTTTTATTAAAGTTTTGACAATAAAACTTTATGTAGACATGTGGATTAAATGATAATGATGATAATTTGGCTGATAACACTTACGATAATGATTACACTGATTAGCAATGTTAAACAACAATCCTGTACCTAATTAATTAGGTAGTGCATAGGTAGATTAACTGCCGCACTCAGAGATGTTAATTAAACCTTTATTGTCCCTAAAGTAATGTAAAGTGGACTCTATTTACTGCACTTAAACTTTCTTTCGGACTTTCGGTCCATTGTACATGTTGTCCCTAAAATAAAAACATTGACCTTTATTTTAATAGACAGAAAGACTACCCATAATAAAGATAATGAGCATTAAGATTAAATGGAGTCTCTTAGTGCAGCAGTAAAAGCAATAGACTCTTTTCCAAATGAAACCGGTGATGAAATATAAATTAGGTACCTACCTATAGCTGGAGGCACGAAAGTATAGCGATGACCGTTATTTTGCGCACTTGTAAAAAATAAGACTTTGTATCAAAATTGGTTTCTGCGCACTCAAGGTCATAACAACACTTCCTTGCCTCGGACTATACCTACCAGAAACTTAGGTGACATTTCTCTATAGGTAGGTACTTTTACTATCCACAAAACCATTTGAACCAAGGATATTATTATACACTTAAGGGTTGATACAATCTGACATTAATCCAATTATGATACTTAAATTTACATGAGTCTAGTTCTACAAAATGAGGTATGGCTGTTAGCTGAGTTGAGATGTTTTTTGTTAACAAGAAATAATTGATGAAGAAACACTACAAAGACAAATAAAATTTGGGAAATACTTTAGGTTTTTGTCAATTAATCAACGCAATATTTAAAAAAAAATTAATATCTTTTTTTATTAGTAATATTAGCTTATGAAACTGGAAGTTAAGTTGAAAATGTTACATTAAAAACCTAATTAAATGAAAAAGGCATCTACTATATTAATGTTGATAAATGACCAGACAATAAAATGTCATGATAAGCTTGATAAACTCGGTCACCGCTTCAGTAAACAACTAAAAGATAATAAACTTGCAAAACAATCAAGATTTTAAACTGCACACACATTTGCTAGAAAAAACAATAAAATCTACATTGCAGACATGTAATGCCGCTTCTGGTGTCATTAAGAGCAAAGTTATTTATGTAATACACCATCGTAACATCATTATCTACGTTATATTAGCCTAGAAACCAAAATACATAACTTTACAATTTCGCTACAGACAGTTTCGATCTAAAAACTCACCGCTCTTAGGCAGACTCCTTATGACGTTGACCGCAGCATTGAATTTATCTTCCAAAGACATCTTCAGAACCTCCGAAAGACACTAACACTAATTATTTATCAATTTTATTTCGCACTTTGGACCTCCACAGTTCACTATCCAGTTTTATGGCATGTTAATTACACTGTACGAACGCGGCGCGGTGAGCGACGGCGCGACGCGTAATATTAACACGATATAATGGAGACAATAACAAAAGTCGACGTAGAGCAAATCAAACCGATAAGAAGCAAAAAGTGAAATGAAATTCGGATGACAGACACGTACGGATGGCGAAGTAGAGTAGTTGGGAAATAGAGATGTGGTGATTGTTGTTATCGATAAAAAATTTAATCCCTTATGAGATCGATAAAAAGTTCGGATTTTAAAATAAAAATAAGTAAATTGAGACAACATCACATACATTGTTTTGGAACCGAACTAAGGTTTTCCTTGAGATATGGAAACCAGAATAGTAAATCGAGCAAATTAATTACAAACTAGTTTGATTGTCACTGTTGGTTTGCAGACATTGTGTGTGTGTAATTGATATTTTGTGAAGAGATCGTATATCGTCTCTACATTCTAGTTGTGGTTGCTATGACCACATATTGAGTTGTTGATTCTACTCGTGTCACATATGAAAATATTCAAATTCTTTATCAACCTATTGTGCCAACTATTAATATAAATAGTAATTCCTTATACCTACTTGCAGTGGCGTAACTATAGGGTGGCAATTCGGCAGAATGCCACGGGCCCCCAGATCGAAGGGGCCCCCGATCAGAGGAAATCTCAATTCCTAACATTTATTATTACACATACACATTACTTAAGTAAAAAAAAAGTTTTGCCTTTAATTTATTTGTTACCTTCTTAGTTGCATACACAACTAAAAAAAATATACCTAGGTATTAAATTTTCAATGCATTAGTAAAAAAAAAATTTAACCCAGTTTTAGAAAGAATGGTCAAAATCCAATTACTCGTAATAATTTCGGAAACATGTGTGGACAAACATGCCACGGGCCTCAAACGGTATAGTTACTCCACTGCCTACTTGATTATCGTTTATTTTAAAATCATTCAGTTTTACAACTTAAAATATTATGTAGCATTTTCTAAATAAGCTGATTAAAATTATTCTTATTCTTATTCTTAAAAATTAGAAATGGTTAGAAGAAATAAATGAAGAACACTATTTACTTACCATGAAAATGTATTGTTAGATGCGATTCACTAAACCTTTATCCGAAAGTAAATCTATATAGTATACTATAAAGCTTATCATTCCATATGAATCGGAGTATTATAATTTTTAATGTATCCTTGGATGAAGATTGGGTGACAGAATGGTCTTAGATTGAACTGATATGATATCGATATAATCACGGATATGATATTTATGGAAGTCACTATGATGATCTGACATAAGTTGATTCGGTGTTGCCGGGAATGTGCCGGGACATAAATCATTTTATTTTTTTAGTTTTATATTCATTTTATTCATAAAGCCCGGTCTACACTTAGTTCGCGAATCGTGGCTGACATCCTTAGAGTAGACAGCCACTGGAGATGCCCTAACGTCCGCGCTTCTAACAATTTTTTTCACCATTTTTTGCGGGGGACGAGGTAAACACGTACAGCACACCACCAAAAATTTTAATACTCAACAGTCACAAATTTTACTGTCACGATAAACGCACACTACAGAAAAATTTAACACATCAAAAAATACACGCTCACAAATAAAGATTTCACGTAACTATGCAGCATACATACGAAAAAGACAGTGATGGGACACAAAGAATGAGTCAAATCAGTTTGGTGAATGAACTAATATATAAAATTGTAAGTGTAAAATTCTGCACATTGAAGATAAATAAATATTTATTTAGTCAGTTTGTAAAATAAAACCGGCCAAGAGCGTGTCGGACACGCACATGAAAGTGTTCCGTATCCAAAAGATGGGCCTTAAACCTTATTTTCATAGTTAAGTTAGGTAGTTATTTCCATACATTACCATTTAGTTAGGGCAACTGCACGTCATAAGTTGGTCAAGTTGTATTAAAAATACTATGTATGATACAGAGTCCGCTAAAGTTTTCGTTAAAAGTACAGTCAGCCACACATCAGGTTACCACAATTTGTCAAATTTCCTCTGATACTGATATTCAACTTAATGTGTATGACAGTATTTACTGTGATGTGTGGCTGTACGTAGGTACTTACTTGGAGGTATAGAGCATATTTTTTCAGAATTATTTTAATAGTATTTCAAAAGTTGGGGGGGGAGAGGAAGATCTAATTTTAACTTTGTATTAATATATCTCGAAACTGGGGGGTTTGATCCACATTATGTCAAGGCAATTTTTGTTGTATTTAACGATACCGACCAGACGATGGGGTAAGTCGAATTTATTTTTCGAATTAACTTTTCGCTGTATGGAAAGGGGGTGAAAAATAATTATTTTTCAATAATGTTAAAAACCAATTTTTGGATTATCGGTATACATCTCTTACCAATTTTCAGTGGCAATCGGTGCAGAAACGGCGGAGAACGAGCCAGGACAGACAGACAGACAGACGGACAGACATGACGAGTAGACTACGGAACCCTAAAAAATGGTGAAGTTGTGCAATACATACTAAAACGTAAAAAATTACAAATGTGCGCTAGTTTGGGGTTAAACATTTGGACAAACAAAGGGAGAGTAAATGAAACAATATATTTTTAATTAGAATGATTTATTGAAATATTACAAAAAATCCTTATTACGCATTTATATTGATTTTCAAAATGAATAAGTTTATTGTACACGTGTCGAATATATTTCTGGGGGTCTAATTTTTTTGAAATATTGGATAAACGAACATTCGTATTACTTTTCTATATTAAAATTAGCGAGCTCCAATTATGGTTTACTATCTACTCCGTTATCATGCATGATACTCCCGGACCACATATTTTATTCCTTTTACCTCGAAATATTTTATAGCCACCAATTCTTTTTATTTTTAGAATAAATTCCAACATCGTATGACCAGAAGAAAGGACAGTAATTTCTCTAATTCACTTTACAATGTTTTAATATTATAATATACGTCTGTACTATTTTATTCAAAATATAATGAAAAGAACGGATTTTGAAACTAACTGCAGTGAGTGAATGATTCATTCAAATGTCGAGTTGATTTTAATTGGTCCCATCACTAGGACCGATACCACGCTATCATTATTAAATTTTTCTGCACTGAGCAAGTAATCACTACGTTATAAGAGACGGGACTCCGTAGTAAAAAAAAGAAAACGAATAAAACGATGCAATGTATCAAAGAATTGACCTCGGTCAGTGCCAATCTAGCAAACCGAACTGAAACTTTGACAAAACAATGTCGCCAACATGACCCAAAAAATAGGGATGGCTAGCTTCATCGATAAAATGATATCGATAGCTCCTGTAATTTTTTAGCTTTATCGATAAAATGATATCGATAGCTCCTGTAATTTTTTAGCTTTATCGATAAAATGATATCGATAGCTCCTGTAATTTTTTAAAGTAAAAAATGAAATTAAAAAAATATTTATTTTTTAAATTATAAGATACATTATAAATATATAATACATTTTAAAATTATCTGACGCCGTTTCCTGGGTAAGTAGCACGTAGGTGTGTGTTAATGTTAAAGGTTCTGTAACAAACATAAAAATTAAGTTTTGTAAATGTCTGAAATATTAAGGTATTTAAATCAAAACTTAAGCAAGTCGAAGAACTTACTCGGGCTACACGATCTTGTTATTATTCAAATTATCTGACGCCGTTTTCTGAGTAGGTAATACGTAGGTGTGTGTCAGTGTTGAAGGTTCTGTAACAAACATAAAAAATATATTTTGTAAATGCTCTCTCTCTACTCTTTCATAATTGTAACAGCTCGGTCGCTAAATAATTGATTTTTATGAAATTAGGTTTAAAGAGGGAATCACACATACAAAAAAAAATTATCGATAAGTAGGTAGTCGATAAAATATTACACTGCACTAGTGTTAAAGTAAAATTTATTCACACATTTTATATTTGAAAATATGTCCTGAAATACAATAAATTATCAATAAATGCACCTTTATTGATCCTTATTAATTCATAAAATGTACTAACCGAGCTTCATCCAGTGGAAATTGAGCCATAAATGCCCGTTTTTTGTTTCCCACCCGAATTGTTTTCAGTCCACATATCTCGCATGAAACCCTTGGCATCTTTATTTAAATGAAAAACACTGCAAAGGTTTACAGATTACGTTTGAAAATCAAGCAAATTATAATGTAATAAATGCAAATTATAATTATTAATTTGAAATCAGACAATAAACCGCGAAGTAATTTGACTGACAGATTTTTTTTTATAGTTTACGGCTTCGGATGTTAAAATGGCCGCTGTGACTGTATTAAACGGCTAAAATGAAAGAGTGAGAGATGTCATAGTAACTATTTAATGTGCACTTACTTTTCTACTTTGGCGGGTTCGGTTACCATTAAACCTGTCGTGAGTTTCATATTACCGGAGGTGTTGTACCTAAGTTTCGTGAGACTGTTTTTCTGTCGTTTACGTATCGTTACGGTTTTTTATTATAATAGATTTTCTAGTTTAATACACATTTAATAATTAATAAAAGTCATTACTTATGATAGGAAACGCGATCTTGTTGCGAATTTTAGCTGTCAGATCGCCTTTTACATGAAAATACTGCACAATTCACCATTTTTAAGAGAAACGTCACGCGACACGGAGCGATGCAAAATGGCGATGTAGCGACATCCAAGTAGTTTTGTATAACTTAGTTGACCAGTTCCGAATAGTTGACCAATGTACTTTGCCGGAGGGGAAACGCCCGGTATGGCATCTCCAGTGGCTATATACTCAAAGTTGACATCCTACAATATATTAAGAAGACACTGCGAATATGCTGCGATTTGAATCTTTGTTCGAATCGGTTGATAATGCGCTAAAGCCCGGCCGGTAAAAATATTTGGATTGGCTCCATAAGTGTGGAGCGGATTTAACAATATAATAAAAATATTGATCTACTAAAGAATTTGCTGAACTAAAAATCCGCACGTTAACATTGTTTCAAGGATTTAAATGCATGCAATATATTTTATAATAAAGATTTATAGCAAAATCAGAATGTTGTTTATTAAAATTGATTTCCGATTTCTGAACGTATTGAATCTTTTTTTTCTTCAAAGCTGTCAAATTTCGCTCTTTTGTCAAAAGCGGATCCCCGTTTTACCGAATTTTCCTTTTACAAAGGTAATAATATCCGTAAATATTGTTGAAATCATTAAGTGATAGTGTATTTAATTAATTCCACAGTGTTACTGCGAGTTGCGGAGTCCGAATTGGAGTTTATTTCGTATTTCTTGTGATTAGTGCTTGTGAAACTTGCGCCTGATTTTGCGGCGCTGAAATTCGCAGTGAGCTATTTTAGACGTATTTTTGTGCAAAATACTCAATATTCTGTTATAAATAATTAAGTTTTTGTCTTGAAAAGTCCAAATGTGTACATATTGTCAAGAGAATACATAGTTTGTGTGCAAAATTCGTAGTTAGTTGCACCTCATTTTTATCGTCTTGTATTACATGCTTACTAAGCTTAAAAATAATGAAGAAGTAGTTATAAGTATGTCTTTTACCTTGAATATTTGATTCACTACTAATAACACTGCGATCTAGTGATATGTAAACATGATTATTTGTTGCGGGACTTCGATTTCAAGAACGCACTTACGTACTTTAATATATAAAGCTATTATAGTATGTAATACTGTCAACTTAGTGCGAATGGATGCATTTTAAGTCGCATCAGCGCAAGTCCGATACTCGTAACGATTGTCGACTGCATCCTATTCTATAAACTATCACACTAAATTATTCAAAACATTGTTTTGGTTTTAATAACACGCATATTTTAGTTTTTTGTCAAGGGTAAACTGTGTTAAATTGTTAAAAAACGTGCCAACAGGTCTGTAGTAATAGTGTGTACATTTTCAATTTGATTAATTATGCCAGAAGTAGTATTCAACTGTTGTCAATATAATATTTTTATCTATACTCTGATTTATAATCATGTAATATCAACTGACAGTTGGCGGGTTGTCGCGTTATCGTAATACAAAAATAGTGTCGGTCGTGAGTAATCGAAAAGTTCAATTGCGATTCAATTATTTTTCATTTTCTTTTCATGACATGAGAAAATCTTGAAAATTACATTTGGAGGCTGATTGATGTCCAAACTGCTAACTAAATGTACGAAGTGTGTTAAAATGTAGTCATTCAATAAAATAAATTTTAAGTATTTACAAGTAAATAATCGAATCCAAAACTTGGTTACATAAACTCATTTTCAAAGGGGCTTAAAATTATTCAAACAACCGGCCAAGAGCGTGTCGGACACGCACATGAAAGGGTTCCGTAGCCAGAAGACCTATTTACGACGACGACGTTAACACTTGTATTTTTTATTAAACTAGTATTCTGCTTAGTCTAATAAAACACAAATATCAACATAGTTTTTCTGATTGTAATAAGTGTTGATACCCCAAGGTTTTTTGAATTTGCCACCATTCTTTATAGTCACGTTTTGTTGGTCAGACTTTTATGGTGAGGGAATATCTATGATTTAAATGAAGATGTCATGAAAATAATCAAAGGATTATTTTCATGACTTAATTGTCAGAGTATTTATGTCGAACATAACAGCTATGAGTTGTCAGATTAATTCATTTAAATAAAAAACAATTTATCGATTTTTACTCTTTATTGTTGTCTTCATGTTCATTCAAACCAGCTCTATGCAATACGTATAAAATATCGCTGTACTTTATGTAATGTTTTTCTTATTAACTATCGTACAAATCAATGAAATTAATTTAAGGTTATGAGTAAAATCTTAACATCTAAAATGTTCAATAATAAATTCAATTGTTCGCTCACCATTCAATTATAACAGCACTAGTGCACTTAGGAGGCAACATTAAAAAAAATAAAGGTCGATTGTAGCTGTCAGTTTATATTACATTATTATAAATCAGAGTATAGTGTAGTGTAGCTTTTATCTTAACCTAACATGTAGTGCACCAATAGAATTGCATATTGACAGTGAAGTGCCAATACCTGCTATCTAACATAGGTTTTTTTTCGAAAATAAACTTTGTTCTATAGTCTGCGGCATTAAACTGTAATGATGGCCTTGAGTGCGCCAATTGAGAAACAAATTTTAGTAGAAAGTCTTCTTTTTTACAAGTGCGCAAACTAACGGTCATCGCTATTCTTTCATGCCGCCAGCTATATCAGTGGTAAGGTTGATTTCATATGCAAATTAATTTGTTAGATAACAGGTATTGTCACATTACCAACTTAATCTGCTTCTCATGAAGCACACATTTGGTGGATTTCGCTCCGCTCCAGTTGAAACGCAGCTACTAATGAGTTGCACTTTCTAGCCCACAAACCATTTGTTGATTTTAAGTAACATATTGTGATAAAGTTACTTAATGCTAAAAAAAAGGCACAGAAATGAAGGTTCATTGTTTAGTTTGAGTAATTAACATTTACACAATAGGCTAATCACAGTTTTATGTCTTGAACTTTATAAGCAAGAGGTCAATGAGATTACGAATTTCCTGTCAGTTACTTTATTCATAAAATTTTAGTTTATTTCAAGTTTATTAGCCCACTATTAGTTAGTAGACATAAAAATATGATAATAAACCATTTTATAACGCTAATGTTGGGTATTGTTTTAATGGCTAAAAGAAATGACTGAACCACAAAAAAGAAAAAATAGAGGTCTATTGATGTATTAAAGAGCTCATTGAACCTACATGCCAGGCAAAATATTGTATAATGTCTCTGGCACATATTCCGTACCTACTGTCTTGGTTTCACTTAGGTCTGTTAGACTGAAAAATGAGTCATTGGTGATTGGTGTCATTTGACATCAGGTAACGTCAAAAATACGGACCTCAATTCTACAGTACACCATCTAGCGGATTTTTCACACTCCATAGTCCCCATACCCAGTTACGTCTTTTCTTAGATCCCAGTTGCGAGCCAACATTACATGCACAAGATAAATAGGAAGAGTGATAGGGCATCTATACTAATATAATAAAGCTGAAGAGTTTGTTTGTTTGTTTGTTTGTTTGTTTGTTTGTTGTTGAACGCGCTAATCTCCGAAACTACTGGTGCGATTTGAATAATTCTTTTTTTGTTGGATAGTCCCATTTATCGAGGAAGGCTATAGGCTATCAACATAATAATATTAAGGGGGTTGTAAGGGGTTAAAAGGGGGGTAAAAAGTTACTTTTCCACGCGGACGAAGTCGCGGGCGGCCGCTAGTTTCAAATAATGGTAGTGAAACATTTCTGATACTGTTATATTTCAAGATAATAGCTCTTTACATTTTATTGAATGGTGTATCTCTCCTAACCCCCTAACAACGAATTGGTTGGTTTTGTAATTGAATACCGTCCAGTAAGCAAAGCTATAAAAAACTTTTCCAACTCCTTGTTGGCTTCGTTCATTATTAAAGTTTAAAAAAGTTTGAATGTCACCAGCCACGGGGTATTTGCGTAATAATCTTGAAACACGTGGAGTTTGATGTTGCGACATTTTTTTTCCTTGTTCCACCCCCTTAGCCACGCGCGGGTGACACGGTATAGCTGGCGGCACGAAAGAATAGCGATGACCGTTATTTTGCGCACTTGTAAAAAAGAAGACTTTCTATTAAAATTGGTTTCTGCGCACTCAAGGTCATAACTACACTTTCTTGCCGCAGACTATACGCGGGATTAAGTCTATTAAATAAAAAATAAAACCTCTTTGTTCCAGGAATTCTCGCTAGTCCAAATTAAGAAACACAGGGGACTCCAGAATGCCAGAACTGACTGAGCTGGACAAGGCCACCGCCTCCATGACCGAGAAGAGGAAGGAGGAGACCGCGTCGTCGGACAGCGACTCCGATGACACTATCCCAGAGTTGGAGGATGCTGGTGAGTTGATTAATTTATTTTATGAGATAGGTGGCAGACGAGCAGACGGATCACCTGATGGTAAGCGATTACCGCCGCCCATGGGCACCTGCAACACCAGTGGTGTCACAAGCGCTCTGCTTACCTTTTAACCCCCCTTCCCTAGGATTGGGCCTCCGATACCCTCACTCACGCAGCGAAACAGCGCATGCGCTGCTTCACGCCGGTTTTCCGTGAGGACGTGGTATTACTCCGGTCGAGCCGGCCCATTCATGCGAAGCGTGTCTCTTCCACTGTTAAGAGTCTTTATGTCTATTAAAATCTTGGGGGAAAAAAATGTGTATACATTTTTATTTATTTGTTTGTTATAACGCAACCGACGACCCGTTTAGCGCAATGGTTTGTGCGCCGGTTGAGACGCAAGGGTCGCGGGTTCGATTCCCGCACCAACACAAATGTTTGTTGATGAAACAGATATTTGTGTTGGGTCTGGGTGTTCGTGGTTCCTTCGTTGTTTCTGGTTTCCATAGTACAAGGGAAAACCTTAGTTTGGGACCAGGACAATGTATGTGTTGTTGTCTCAATTTATTTATTTATTTTATTTTATTTATAAACTATTTTTTGTTAAGAGTGGCTTCTTTGACACAGGTGCTTATCCTGTACCTATTACCTACGGCAGGAAAGTGTAGTTATGACCTTGAGTGCGCAGAAACCAATTTCCATAGAACGTTTTCTTTTTTACAAGTGCGCAACGGTTAAATCTAAGTTGTTGGTTGTTGATGAAACAAACAAAATTTAGATTTTTGAATTATCATCTCTTAGTCACTAAGGCAAAGACTTCCAACTACCATCAGGTCATCTGTCTCCTTGTCTGATCTCGTCACATAAAAAACTAAGTGTTGCCAGCCAGCTCGACAACAATTTTGCTGTTTACTCAATCATTTTATCTTCAGTGGTTTCGTTGTGGTTTATTATCTATGTTTAGATAAATGCTATTCAATGTTTTTGACTGTGAGAGCGCCGTATCGAATAAGCCAAGTCCCACGGGAGCGAAAACTACCACCTCACAGAAAACTGGTGTGAAAAAGCTGGCGCTGTGTTTCGCCGAGTGAGAGTATGGGAGGCCCAATGGGGTTTACCGAAAATCCGTTAGATGGCGTACGTGTAGACTAAGGTCCAACTTCAACGTCATTGGTCGTTTAGTGACATTTTGACATCTCACATCAAAATGAACCAATCACCGTAGTTGGACCTCAGTCTACACGAACGCCATCTAACGGATTTCCCACACGCGGTAGCCTCCATTCCCCTTGTGTAAGGAGCGAATTGAATAAAGATTTTTTTTATTTTGTCTGGTATAGCTGGAGGCACGAAAGTATAGCGATGACCGTTATTTTGCGCACTTGTAAAAAAGAGACCGGAGTGATACCACTGCCTCACAGAAAACTGGCTTGCAGCAGCCCCTGTGCTGTGTTTCGCTGAGTGAGTGAGGGTACCGGAGGCCCACCCGGGGGGGAAGGGGATAAAAGGTTGGCAGCGCACTTGTAACTCCGCTGGTGTTGCAAGTGTCCATGAGCGGTGGCAATTGCTTACCATCAGGTGATCCGCCTGCTCGTTTGCTACCTATCACATAAAAAAAAAAGCTATAAAGTCCTTGAGTGGAGACCGCCACTCGGTAAACGTAGTGTTGGACGCCCTGCTACAAGATGGAATGGCTGGCTGGAGTGAGCTGGATGAGAGTGGCCGAAAATCGGGAGCGGTGGCGTGCATTGGGGGGGGAGACCTATGTCCAGCAGTGGACGAGCGTGGGTTGCTGATGATGAAAGAAATTTTGATTTTGTCTGATAAAACCGATCGATTTCGATTCATAATAAGTAACCGACAACGTTTTCCTTCCACAGGCGCACCAGGCACCGGCGGTATCTCAAACCCGATCGCCGGCATCGACATCGTGTCGAAGGCCAAGCAGTCCCGCGGGGAGAAGAAGGCGCGCAAGATCATGAGCAAACTCGGACTTAAACCGGTGAGTCAACTAAAATTCTATCTATACTATTTATAAAGAGATAACTTCTATGGACAACAACAAGGCTTATAGATAAACCGAAAATACAAAACGCTAACTCGTAATCGACGCCCAGCGCCAACTCTTGGTTCAGTTTGGAACTGCTGCTGCCCCGAAACGAAGAGAGGGCGGGCCACTAGTAATAAAATAAATAGAGACAACATCACATACATTGTCCTGGTCCCAAACTAAGGTAGAAGGTTTTCCCTCCCTTTAACTTCCTTTCCCCCAGATCAGAGAGAAATGATCATCGTATAAAGTCTCGGTGGCGTCCCAAACTAGCATTATGGAGCCGGCAGTCAGCTTTCCTGTATCTATAAATTATTAAAACGGGAATTAACGCGACGTTTATTTTTAAGTACGGTGGCCAGCACATCAAGTTACTACAATCTGTCAAATTTCTTCAATCGAACCTCACTTTTATGTCAAACGTGTTTGGTTCAATATCAACTGAGGAAATTTGACAGATTGTAGTAACTTGATGTGCTGGCCACTGTACATTGTAAGTACTTACTGCTTGACGTTTCGGCTACGTTGCAGCAGCCGTGGTCACAAGCGAACCACCAGCGAGCCAGCGAAGGCGAAGCGAAGTACTTACAATGTACTTAAAAATAAACGTCGCGTTAATTCCCGTTTTAATAATTTATAGTTATAATGCAACGCGAAAATCTAAAAAACTAGCTTTCCTGTATATCCTCCACTTCGCACTGTTCATTTTACTAAACAATCAATTTAATAAATTCCAGGTACAAGGCGTCAACAGGGTCACAATCAGGAAGTCGAAGAACATCCTCTTCGTCATCAACTCACCAGACGTGTACAAGAACCCCCACTCGGACACGTACATCGTGTTCGGAGAGGCCAAGATTGAGGATCTGTCTCAGCAAGCCACCATGGCTGCGGCTGAGAGGTTCAAGGCACCGGAGAGCACGACCACTGGCAACGATGCCACGGCTGCTGGCACGGTGAGTGTCAAGTGTTTGTAGATTGAGGATCTGTCCCAGCAAGCCACCATGGCTGCGGCTGAGAGGTTCAAGGCACCGGAGAGCACGACCACTGGCAACGATGCCACGGCTGCGGGCACGGTGAGTATTTTGTATAAAGATATAGAGTTACAAAGATCCCAACTAGAAAAGGAGCGCGATAGCTATTATTGACGTCACTAGGCTAGTATTTTTTACAAGCCTCGTACAAAATTTTGTATAAGTAAGAGACATGTATATCAAAAGTTTGTTGCTCTATAACTTTCTTGTATTCAAACTATAAAAATGTTTCTTCAATAATCGTACACTTATCATCATCCATCATGATCATGTCAGTCCATATCCACCCACCGCTGAGTATAGGCCTCTTCTTTATTATGCTTCTCCCTACAGTCACCAGCCAGCCTCATCCATTGTTTCCCCACTACCTTTACAATATCGTCGGACCAAGGGGCAGGTGGTGTACCCACAGGACGTCGCCCCATACATTTTACCACCCCGATATCGGATCGGCGTCCGACACCGATATAGGATCGGATAGTGTGGAAATGCTCTTATACAATAAATTATCAAGTGTATACCCAAAACTGGAATTCAAGACCAAAAAATCTACAACAATGTTGCTACTGCAATAAAATGATTGTACCATAGTATACCGGGTATACTATGGTACGGGTATACTATTTAGAAAAAAGGGGTATACTATACCCCTTTTTTCTAAAATCACTCGCTGTGATTCTATGATTAAAAAAAAAATTGATTAACTTTTTTTCATTTAAATACAAAACACTTTAATAAAAACTTAACCATCCGTAATTTTAGTTTTCAACGATGGTATTGCGCTTGTAACACTTCAGGTGTTAATAACATTTGGTATCTACCTACAACATTTTAACAATGTATGGAAACTTGACAGTTTAGTCTGCATAATAAGAAAAATAATGCCAAAAAGGTTGGCGAAACCTGAAAACGTCACTTGAAAATGACCTAAGTGACTAACAGATTGGATTCTGTGGGTAACTGTGAAACAAGCCGCATCGGCTGATGCAATCCAAAGATTTTAATTAGTATCTAGTGGTTTTTAGTGTACAAATTTGGTGTTACTTTGTGCAGTGAAGTGCCGCAGGGTGATATTAATATAAGAATCATTGAATTGTGTCGTTTTTAACACTGCTATTGGTGTCGAGCGAGTTGTCACGTGAACAATTTGCTTTGACCTAATAGTCTTAAAACCTACGGCTTTGTTAAAAATAGTCTCCACAGAATCCTTAGGCCATTAAAACGCTAAACACCGGCGTTTTATTGAGTGACTGTGACTTCGACTGTTGATTTCACTTTATCAAACTCACTTGACATTGGCAAAATTAAATGCGTCATGAAAACAATACAGGCCATATATAAAAAAAAAAGAATTCCAGTTTGGAGTAAAGGTATCGGATGTCGATATTTCAACGACAGTAAAATACCCTATTGTCAATATTTGTTCCAGACGGTGGCGCCAATAGCAGAGGAGGAGGACGAGGAAGGCGTGGACGAGTCGGGCGTGGACGAGAAGGACGTGGAGATAGTGATGTCGCAGGCCAACGTGTCGCGCGCGCGGGCCGTGCGCGCGCTGCGGAACAACCAGTCGGACATCGTCAACGCCATTATGGTGAGTTATTATGTGGTCGATAGCGAACTTCTGACAGCCCTGGAGACCTATTTTTGAATTGTCGTCTCACTAAAAAATGTGTGATTCGCATGATTTTTGACATCCGCATTTTTGAATCATTCGAAAACGAGCGATTTGCAACGAGTGGTGTAAACCACTCGTTTCCGCTAGGCGAGTGGTCGCATTTACGTCAAATATTAACGAGTTAACACTATAAAGTCCATTTTACGAAAAAAGTCCCCTGGGAGCGGCGCCACTTGTCATACAAATAGGCTTTCTATCTCTTTCCCACTCATTACGTAGACTGCCATGTCATTTTAGTTCATCAAAAATCCGGGGGACTCTTTTCGTGAAAAGGACTATACTTTGACAAGATTGGCGACACACTAAGCGAGTGATTTCAAAAATAGGGAAAATTATGAATCATGCGACTCACGAGACGACGTGACTTGCAAAACGAGTAGTTTTGTTTGGACGAAGCGAAAATTCAAAAATAGGTCTCCTGGAGACCCATTTTTGAATGGGGGCTACCGCGTGTGGAGAATCCGTTAGATGGCGTACGTGTAGACTGAGATTCAACTACACGGTGATTGGTTATTTTTGATTCAAAATGTCACTAAACTGCCAATGTCTTGGAAGTTGGACCTCAGTCGAACATCGTCAACGCCATTATGGTGAGTGGAGGCACAAAATACATAGAAGGCTGACCGCCCACTAAGAGCTAAAAATATGTCATGTACTCACGCATGCGCACTAACGGGCAAAAACGCCTTTTCGACCACATTAATCATTGCCTATGACATAAGATTGTCGAACTGTCGAGGTCTGTGGTAGAGGCCGCGCGCTTATGTCCTCATGCCGGGCAACAACCCTAGCATATGTCAACAACCTCTTCTAAATTCAAAATCAAGTCAAAGTCTAACTTCTGTGTGTAATTTTTTTGTGGTTGAGGGTCCAACAACATCGCATACATTGTACGTACAGACACGCATCAAACTATACAAAACTGACAAAATTCTTCAATCGACTCTCATCTTACTGTCAAACGCATTAGGTTGAATATCAATTGAGGAAATTTGACAGGTTGTGGTAACCTGATGTGTGGCTGACTGTACCAACCCATGTAATGCTATGTAATGTAACACGTATTTTATGTAAATAAAAATATCTTATCATATCAGTCTGTATACAGAGATTTAAATCGTTAGATGAGCCTTGATTTTACATTAGGCGCACGAAAACGTGTCATCGTCGGCAAGAGTGAGCTCACTCTTTCCGTCCTAGTAGCATGCAGGAAGCAGTGAAAGGTGCATGTTGCTTACATTTCGGTAATTGAGCCATTAAATCTACACAATATGCCTTGCTGTGCCTTTAAGCCGGGTAGCACACTGCTGAGTCGAGGCGGAGTCAAGGCACAGTCGAGGCGGTGGTGTGATATAAGAGTCGAGGCGGAGGTGCAGAGCATCGTTTACACCCATTCAATATGGAAACGGATGGAATGGATGAAAAAATGGCGGCGGGGTCGGGGCGGCGGCGTGCCGCGCGCCCGCGCCGCGTCGCCGACTCGACCCTGCACCTCCGCCGCCTCGCCTGCGCCGCGACTCTGGCAGTATGCGTTGACATATTTGATTCTATAGAAAAGTCAGAGGCGGTGCGCCTCTTGAACGCTTCCGCCTCGACTCTTGAGTGTGTGTGCGACACGCCTAAAAGTCAGTTTCTGAAAGCGCAGGGCACATCGATTTAAATCTCTGCCTGTATACTGTCCCACTGGAGGGCAAAGGTCCTACATCGTCAACGCCATTATGGCGAGTCGAGGGTCAACCCACAACGCAGAATAAACGACCCATTTGGCGTAGTGGTTTGAGCGCCGGGTGAGACGCAAGGGTCGCGGTTTCGATTCCCGCATCAAGACAAATGTTTGCTGATGAATCAGATATTTGTCTTGGGTCTGGGTGTTTGTAGTTCCTTAGTTTCTTACTATGGAAAACCTTAGTTTGGGACCAGGACAATGTATGTGATGTTGTCTCAATTTATTTATTTATTATTTAAATGTTTATTCAATTTAGGTCCATACAGAACACTTATGAATGTCAAACAAAATGTATAATGAGAATTTTTAAACAGAAAAACTCAGGTACCAACAAATTTTGATGGGTTGAACTCATCTGTGATCTGTCTGCTGGTCTGCCACCTATCCCATAAAAAAAGTACTAATGTGTATTTTTTTGTTTGCAGGAGCTGACGATGTAGGCAGTTAGTCACAAGTATCTCTAGGTTAAGTCAGTGTTAGCAGCGAGCGATCTTGCGCATCCGACGCCCACACGCCGTCGTGGAATGTATATAGCATTATTTACTTCAACTACAATAAAATTTAATTGTACACCATTTTTTGTTTTATTTTTGAAATAGCGCTGCCAACAATGAATCTACGACTAATAAAACGTCAAGCTAAAATAATTTGTCGGCGCAAGTTGCTTCTCGCTCAGCTGACTGAGCGATGATCGGGATAGAAAGTTGCGCTCTCGCGAACGAGAGTCGACAAAATCATCTCGTGGTGCGCATCTTAGCCCGCCTGGATAACCTTACCCACACCTATACACCCTTTTTCAGTTTCGAGCAGTGGGTGGACACCGCCGAACATTGTTTATTACAAAACGGAGTGATTATATTCTTTTTGGTTTCGAGTTTGGAACATCTGAGAAAAGTGCTATTTATGCACAAACTTGGGTGCGCAAAAAGCGCCAGATAATCACACCGATGATGATAATAATAATAATTATTTACTGGGGGCGTCAACCCAGAACACCCAGACCCAAGAAAATTAAAAAATGTAGGTGGTTTTCTAAATTGACTCTACCGGGAATCGAACCCTGGACCTTTCCCGCTTCGGGCGAAACACCTTAGCTACAGCACGCCATCGAGGCCGTCTCAGTAGAACTTCTAAGACTACATAGCAGTCTCACGAAACCAAAGATTTTACACTATAACAAGATGGTGTACTATGAAAATGAATGCAATGTCAATTTCGATTCTATGCAGTAAGAATAAAGATTACTTTGAAATGCCAAATCGCTTTACAGAAAATCGAGCCGAGCGAGATGGCGATCGACAGGAATATGTCCTTGTCTAAAGGGTTGCCATCATAAAAAAAAAACCTTTGTGGTATAACTTACGCAAAGTTTATATTTCTTCTTCTGGGGAACTTTCAAAATATTGAATCATTTAAAGGAATGATACGTTGGAATTAATAATGTCTTTTTTATTTTTTTAATTTTAAACCATGATAAACGACTAGTTTTATGTAAAAGTTGGTGATATGGTAGTTTTAATTATAATAAATATGCAACACTTGGCGTCTGGACATCACCAATATGGCGGCGGCAAAAATAATTTGAAAGATTGTATTATTGTGACGACAAAAATAAAGTGTTAAAATTGTGCTTATTTATTTAATAATGGTTCTCACTTGTTGTGTGATAGGATGCAAAAGTGAATCATATAAAGGTTGCGGTGTATCTTTTCGTAAGTAAGTGTTTAGTCAAAGTTTTATTTTTGCATTGAGTAGGGTGTCCATTTCGCTTGTCATCTAAAGACTGGATTTTTTACTGTTTCAGATTTCCAAAGAATGAAGAAATTAAAAAAAGGTGGCTTACCGTCATACCGGGAAAAATTACTAAACAAGTGATTTTCAAACGTTTCTAATGTAAGTCCAACCTTTAGATGATGATCAGTTCATATAGATAGTGCATTCGCATATAGTGCTAATGCAATAAAATGTAAATTTTCAAAGCTGTATTTTATATTTATGAAAATATAAAATTTCTTCTAAGACTGAGACTCAATGCTCATAAAATTAATACTTGAGTGAAACATGTGAGACATGTAAAGCAATATAAATTTAATATTTTGTTAAATTAAATAATGCTTTTATAAAGACACCGGGTTTTCATTTATTTCAAATTTGCATTAGAGAGATTTGATCCCCTAAGATCTAGTCTACCTGTTACTGGGATCAAGTCTCCCAGAATAGGGGACAATTGATCCTTTTGGAAAGTTCTGGGAAAATGCAAAAAAAATATATATATGAAGCACTAATAAATATAATAATCAAATAATGAGGAACAGTGGGTAGTTAACAAAATTGCCTACCTATGTACGTTTTGTTTTTATAGAACTAACAATGGGGATCAAGTGTCCCCAGTTTCCCCAAGAGTTTGTGAAAAAAAATAAATTTTAGATCAATATTCTTGCTCCTTAGAACCTTCAAATCGCAAAGTGTGCACGTTTGTATGAATAATACGCTATGGCCGGTTAAATGTGCCGCAGAGTGTATTATTATAGGTAGGTAAATAGAAAATCTAATAGGGCTAGCACAAACTTTTCGAAAAGTCGGTAGTCTCTTCGTATCGTACGTATACATAATAAGGAATTTTAATTTGGAACTTGTGTTTTTTTCATATAAAATTGCTCATAAATACTCAAACGATACTTTGAAACGTTCGTGCTAGCCCTTCTAGTTTGAATGGGCTTCACGAGTTTCCTAGAGAAAGCGATGTCCGACTCCCACGTGGGTGGACTGAGTTTGACAAACAATAATTGTAATCGAAAATGTAAATCGTGTGGTCACCTTATTAGAGTAGGACGCCAATCAAGTTATAAACATCTCACGAGGCTCGAATGCAAGTAATGAGTACGCCATCTAGTTCTTATATACAATATCTTTGCACGAAACTCAGGTATAACACCTCCGGTATATGAAACTTACGACAGGTTTAATGGCAATCGAACCCGCCAAAGTAGGAAAGTAAGTGCACATTAAATAGTTACTATGACATCTCTCACTCTTTCATTTTAGCCGTTTAATACAGTCACAGCGGCCATTTTAACATCCGTCAACGTCATTTGTCTGTCAGTCACCGATCCGAAGCCGTAAACTATAAAAAAAAAAATCTGTCAGTCAAATTACTTCGCGGTTTATTGTCTGATTTCAAATTATAATTATAATTTGGATTCTGTGGGTAACTGTGAAACAAGCCGCATCGGCTGATGCAATCCAAAGATTTTAATTAGTATCTAGTGGTTTTTAGTGTACAAATTTGGTGTTACTTTGTGCAGTGAAGTGCCGCAGGGTGATATTAATATGAGAATCATTGAATTGTGTCGTTTTTAACACTGCTATTGTGTGTCGAGTGAGTTGTCACGTGAACAATTTGCTTTGACCTAATAGAGTCTTAAAACCTACGGCTTTGTTAAAAATAGTCTCCACAGAATCCTTAGGACATTAAAACGCTAAACACCGGCGTTTTATTGAGTGACTGTGACTTCGACTGACTTCGACTGTTGACTACACTTTATCAAACTACACTTGACATTGGCAAAATTAAATGTGTCATGAACACAATACAGGCCATATAAAAAAAAAAAAAAAAATATAATTTGCATTTATTACATTATTATTTGCTTGATTTTCTTCAAATGTAATCTGTAAACCTTTGCAGTGTTTTTCATTTAAATAAAGATGCCAAGGGTTTCATGCGAGATATGTGGCCTGAAAACAATTCGGGTGGGAAACAAAAAACGGGCATTTATGGCTCAATTTCCACTGGATGAAGCTCGGTTAGTACATTTTATGAATTAATAAGGATCAATAAAGCTGCATTTATTGATAATTTATTGTATTTCAGGACATATTTTCAATTATAAAATGTGTGAATAAATTTTACTTAAACACTAGTGCAGTGTAATATTTTATCGACTACCTACTTATCGATCAATATTTTTTTGTATGTGTGATTCCCTCTTAAAACCTAATTTCATAAAAATCAATTATTTAGCGGCAGATATTTTTAATAAGAACAAGCTTGAGTCCGTATTTCAGACATTTACATTATATCATTTTTATGTTTGTTACAGAACCTACAACACTGACACATACCTACGTGTTACCGACCCAGGAAACGGCGTCAGATAATTTTAACAAGAACAAGATCGTGCAGCCCGAGTCCGTATTTCAGACATTTACATTTTTTTTTTGTTTGTTACAGAACCTTTCACATTAACACACATCTACGGATTACCAAACTAGGGAACGGCGTCAGATAATTTAAAAAGCACAAAATCGTGCAGCCCGGGTATGTGTTTTACCTGCTTTAATTTTTATCCTAAAAATGTTTCAGACATTTACAAAATATAATTTTTATGTTTGTTACAGAACCTTCAACACTGACACACACCTACGTATTACCTACTCAGAAAACGGCGTCAGATAATTTGAATAATAACAAGATCGTGTAGCCCGAGTACGTTCTTCGACTGGCTTAAGTTTTGATTTAAATACCTTAATATTTCAGACATTTACCAAAACTTAATTTTTATGTTTGTTACAGAACCTTTAACATTAACACACACCTACGTGCTACCTACCCAGGAAACGGCGTCAGATAATTTTAAAATGTATTATATATTGATAATGTATGTTATAATTAAAAATAAATATTTTTTAATTTTATTTTTTACTTAAAAAAATTACAGGAGCTATCGATATCATTTTATCGATAAAGCTAAAAAAATTACAGGAGCTATCGATATCATTTTATCGATGAAGCTAGCCATCCCTATTTTTTGGGTCATGTTGGCGACATTGTTTTGTCAAAGTTTCAGTTAGGTTGGCACTGACCGAGGTCGTTTCTTTCATTTCTTTGATAAATTGCATCGTTTTCTTTTTTTTACTACGGAGTCCCGTCTCTTATAACGTAGTGATTACTTGCTCAGTGCTACATAGTGCTATTTTAGCACTATGAGGGGGGTAAACTGAACCTGACGCCATCTGTAGGTATGTACTCTAAAACCGAAATTAAAAATAAAAGGGAAATGATCAAAGTTTATTACTCAATTGATACTAATAAGACTAAAATTTATCACCAATTAAACTAGACTAGAACAAAAAAATCATCAGCATGGTGCGTTCTTCCACGAAGGAGGCTTGGCATTCTCATAAATCGTGGCCAATACCATGAAGACTCCCAGAAAGCAACCGACAATAGTAGACGAGTATAACACTCTGTCCAAAAACCCAGCTTTCAGATGAATAGGCCTTCCATCCTCACATTGGAAGTCTGCTTGCAGTTTACGCAACTTGACAAGACTTCTAGGAATATTTAGAACTTGTGTGGTATTTATAGGTCTTGTTTTTGAAGGCCTATCAAGTAAGGGCCGCGTAACTTTTCTTATAATTTGGGACATTGCTTAAATCACTTTGTTTTTTCGCAATCGGTGGTTGAAAACGTAGGCAAAATGGCGACTTGACCATTTGACAGTTTTTTTTGAAAGTGGAAGAGAATTTACTGTTAAACTTTTGATTTTATTTGTATTTAGACCAAAAAGGATGCAACATTTGATAAATACGATAACTATTGAGGAGCATTACTTTCCTTTTGGAATATTTACCGACTATAGATAGTCTTTGAGCATTACATTATCTGCGAGAAGCACGATTTCTTCGCCTAGTAAAATAGGTTGACCTTTTTAACCGACTACAGAGAAAGAGGAGAGGTTAATATGGAATAATTCCCTAATCAAAGATCGCGCATACAGTAGGTAACTTTAATAATACTAGGTAGAAGATGCGGGATGCGTGGGCGGATTGCTTTGCCTTTGCCACGAACAAAACCTCTTTCTTTGTAGTCGGCTAAAAAAGTCAACCTTTTTATTAGGCGAAGAAATCGACGACAGAGAGCCTATAGCACGAACGTGTTTCGTTTCTGAACGAAATTCAAGCTATCAAACGAGAAAAAAAAACAGCTGTCAAAATCAAACAAATGTCATTTTCTTTTCAGTCCATTGTCATTGTTTTCCCGAAAATTTTGGAATAAAATCTGTTTGAATCCTGGATTTCTGAAGTGATTTTGTGGTGAAACATGGCTATGTTCCCAGGAACTGTGGCCTTTGACGAGTATGGGCGTCCATTTATCATCCTACGGGACCAGGATAGGCAAAAACGGCTAACCGGTATAGATGCCTTGAAGGTGAGATTTTTATTATATTTTACGTATATTACACCTAGTTTAGGCTTCTTAGGGCTTAACTCATACACTGTTAACATCCTGTATAGATAAAGCTTTAACAAATATACTTCTTTCGTATTAACCTACAAATAAAAACATCGAATAGTATTTGGGTGATAAAAGTTTTAAAATTCACTTTTATCAATGAAACTTACGTTATTCTCACAGTTTATTCCAATATAAGCGTAAATATAAACAATAATTGTATAAACATTTGGTTTTGGAGGAGTTATGGTCCAATATAAAACCGGGTGTGTATGAGTCACATGATGTCCTGCAGCCTCTATTCGGTCGGCCCCAAATATCTTTCACTGTGAGAATTTCGTATTGTTTCTAATAATTATTTTACTAAGACCTTAAATCTAGTTCCTAAAATTTAATTTTGTTTGTTTTCGTGTATTAATTTCATAAAAACTGTCCGAGAATATTATTTTATAGATTTAGTTAACTTTTTGTGCTGTTATTAAAAATATCTTCCTATACATTGGAAAAAATCAAATTAAAATAATGCTGTACTAACTTCAAACTCTTACATTTAAGGTTTAAGTTTGTGGTTGAAGTAATTTTTTTCGTGTTTTATTATCTGTCAGTTCTGTTTATTCCATGTAACGCATACAATTTCAAACCAAAAAAAAAAATATCTATAAACACTTGCTATTTTGATCCATAAGTACATTATAAATTTAAAATCGGCAAACTTGAAGATTGCTACTGAACTCCGATGATGATTAAATTATCACATAGTGTATTGATTTTTGATGA
Organism: Cnaphalocrocis medinalis; assembly: GCA_014851415.1. Lineage (NCBI taxonomy): Eukaryota > Metazoa > Arthropoda > Insecta > Lepidoptera > Crambidae > Cnaphalocrocis > Cnaphalocrocis medinalis. The sequence continues at coordinate 3,881,643 of CM026301.1, read as the reverse complement.
TGTCAACCTTGGCTGTGTCTGAGGAGTTCAGTTAAGTAATTTAATAATTTTTTTTTATTTATTACATTATCCTACCAATATATTTATTGCAATAAACAAGAATCTACAAAGATAATAAAATATTATGAATCATGGTTTACTTTTCTTTATAACATATCATTACCATATCCAGGTTTCTAGAATATTATATATAACATTTCCTGCATATTTTCTTTGTTTTGATTTGAGCTATTATGAATCTATCATTATTGTCTTAATAGAAACCCTGTTAGTATGTTTTTAGGGAAGACATAGGTTTGTATGTTATTATAATGCAATAACTGTTAATGTTTAAAATTTCAGTCCCACATCTCGGCAGCCAGGCAGATCGCTGGCATCCTCCGCACGTCTCTCGGGCCCCGTGGGCTGGACAAGATGATGGTCTCTCCCGACGGAGATGTAACAGTCACAAACGACGGGGCTACGATTCTGAAGCTGATGGACGTTGAGCACCAGATCGGAAAGCTGATGGTGCAGTTGGCTCAGAGTCAGGACGATGAGATTGGTGATGGGACGACTGGTGTTGTTGTGCTTGCTGGTAAGAATCTTACTGTTACAGACATGGTTTCGCTACAATATTCCTACACTACATTGCAATAGAGATGACTACAATAAGTATACATAACCAGAAGGTTAGCGATTAGCGAAAATCAAAATAAACTGAATAAAGATTTTTTGAATTTTGAATAAAACAAAATTGAAATGTAGTGTATCTGACATTTAATGATAAAATCTATACTATTAATAAAGAGATAACTTCTATAGACAACGACAAGGCTTATAGGTAAACCGAAAACACAAAACGCTTGCGCGATGTAATTGGACACAGCGCCATCTATTGGTTCATTTCTGAATTACGGTCCCGAAGCGAAGTGAGGGCGGGCCACTAATGTAATTTGATTTAAAATATATTTTTTAGCTTTTGGCTAGTATTTTTAGAACTAATTTCAACTCATTTATGAATACCTCGACAGGTGCACTGCTGGAACAAGCCTCCATCCTCCTCGATAAAGGCATCCACCCCATCCGCATCGCTGATGGCTTCGAGATGGCAGCCAGTGCAGCGCTCGCTCACCTGGACGAGATCAGCGAAGCGTTCCCGGTGAACAAGGATACTAGAGACAACCTCATCAAGGTGGCCATGACTACGCTGGGCAGCAAGGTTGTGGTGAAGTGCCACAGGCTGATGGCTGAGATCGCTGTCGATGTGAGTGAAAATATTGCTTTCTAAAACTGAACAATAACAATTTTCGAGGATGAAATCTCCTATTAAGTTAACACTTGTTCGAGGATGATCCTCTCCTATACTATTAGTGTGTAAACATTTGTGCCAGGAGGGTCCGCGTATAATAAGCGACAGACTACTAAATAAAATCAAAGCTAATTAAAATTTGAAATTAAATTAAATTAACCAAAATTTAAATTAACCTAGCTGTATTTGTATGTGTCTGTGTGTGTTTGGATCTGTGTGTGGATTTGTGTGTTGTGAGAATGATATAGATTGCGGAAATCATGTCCGGAGCTGTGTTGAACCTGGAAGGGTCAACTTACCTGTCGAAACTAGCTCGTGAAGATGTTCGTGAATTAAAGGGTGTCCCACGGCCATGCCACATGAAGGGACCTTTAATATTGTCGATGGAACATTTTACTGAAAAAAGACATTATTTTAATTTTAAAAACAATCTAAACTGCATTCATAGATTTTTTAATAATTACACGGTTGAACCTGGTATCGAATCCGCTACACAAAAAGAATTATCCTGTAGCTTTATCACACCGATCGGCTGGCTTCATCATAAGGATTATTTTTTGCTAAATAACATATTACCAGAATTAAATGGAAGACCATGAATTTAAACATTGTCTACTGTCTCTGAAATGATGACACCGAACCCCAATGATGATATAAAATTCACGTAGTGTATTGATTTATAGTGATATCAACCTTGGCTGTGTCTGAGGGGTTCAGCTTTCATAACCGACAATGTTTTTTTTTTGAACCAACGAACCTTGGCACTAAACAATAAAAATTCGGTCTCGTATGTCCTGGCAATTTCGCCCTTTACTCTTGAAGTCTTTCCAGAGATATCTCTTTTGTTTTATGTGATTGGTGGCAAAAAAAAGTGTCACTCTAGTCAAGCTGGCCCATTCATGCCAAAGCGTGTACTATTTATAAAGAAGTAATTTCTAAAGCCAACGACAGGTAAATCGAATACACGAAACGCAGGTGCGATGCAATCGACACCTAGCGGCATCTATTGGGTACAGTTTGGAACTACTACAGAATGGACCCGCGCGTCTCGAAACAAAGTGAGGGCGGGCCATAAAGAATAATTTTCTCACTATTCTATATCTAACTAACTAACTGTCTAACTGTGGGAGAGCCACGCTTCGGCATGAATGGGCCGGCTCGACCGGAGTGATACCACTGCCTCACAGAAAACCGGCGTGAAGCAGCACCTGTGCTGTGTTTCGCCGAGTGAGTGAGGGTACCGGAGGCCCACTTGGGGGGGAAGGGATAAAAGGTTGGCAGCGCACTTGTAACTCCACTGGTGTTGCAAGTGTCATGGGCGGCGGCAATTGCTTACCATCAGGTGATCCGCCTGCTCGCCTGCTACCTATCACATAAAAAAAAAAAAAATCTTTTATCCCACAGGCGGTGCTGTCCGTAGCAGACTTGGAGAAACGCGACGTGAACTTCGAGCTGATCAAAGTGGAGGGCAAAGTGGGGGGGCGGATGGAGGACTCCATGCTGGTCCGTGGAGTGGTCATAGACAAGACCATGAGTCATCCGCAGATGCCTAAGATGCTCAAGGTATGTAGTTGAATGACTTCTGTTGAAGTCAAAGTCAAATATTCTTTATTTGCACAGGCTTGTACACAGCACTTACAAATCGTCATACATAAAGAAAATATTTAAAACTATTTAAAGATAATGTATATGATTTAAATGAAATTAAATATATATCTTGATACATAAGATATACTAAAAAATAAATAGACATAATGCGATTCTACCACCGGTATCGGAGTTGATTCTGACGAGAAGATCCGGCAAGAAGAAGTGTAGAACGACTGTTGCTACGTACATTATAGAAACACTACACTTTCTTTTTTTTTACATATTTGGCCGACGAGTAGACGGATCACCTGATGGTAAGCGATGGCCCCGCCGATACCATCCTTACCATTATTACACCTCTCTCTTTTAATTTGGTTTTATAATTTTCGACAAAAACAATCTGTTTATTTTTTGCTCAAAGCCTTGTCTCGCTACCTACCTATTTAAAAAAAAACGCAAACACGAATTTAACTGGGGGCGACAACCTAGAACACCCAGACCCAAGGAAATTTAGTAAATGTAGTTTCCTAAATTGTCTTGACTGGGAATCGAACTCGGGACCTTTCGTGATTCGGGCGAACCCTAGCCACTGCGCCATCGAGGCCGTCGTAGGGTGATTTTTATTTAATTATTTAACCCCTACATACAATTCATTGATTTTGGACCTTATCTCCAACACACAAAATAAAGACTTTGACACAGAAGTCTGACTTAGCCTTGATTTTGAATTTAGAAGAGTTCGTTGACATATGCTAGGGTTGTTGCCCGGCATGAGTACATAAGCGCACGTCCTCTACCACAGACCTCGACAGTTCGACAATCTTATGTCATAAGTTAGGATTAATGTGGTCGAAAAGGCCGTTAGTGCGCATGCGTGAGTACATGACATATTTTTAGCTCTTAGTGGGCAGTTGAAATGTAGTATTAATTTATAAGTTGCACCGCAACATGTCAACTTTATAATTGACTACAACATAGCGCTTCAAAACTGTTGATGTCGCAAAATATACGTTTTGTTTTAGTTATAAGATTTCATTCATTAAAGATCCGACTTCGAAGTCGTACACATGTCTTTCCTTTAATCGTCGAATCATCCCTGACAATGAACATATTACAATTTTGTGGTTGTGGGAGCGAGTCCCACCTGAACCCTTCGATGATTTTTTTAAGTTCATCGACATCGATATTTTAAATTACCCATGACCTTCCAGGATGTGAAGCTGGCCATCCTCACGTGCCCGTTCGAGCCGCCCAAGCCGAAGACGAAGCACAAGCTCCAAGTTGGCTCCGCCGACCAGTACCGCGAGCTGCGACAGTACGAGCACGACAAGTTCCAGGAGATGGTGCGACGGGTCAAGGTAACCAACCATATCACACTAGTATATTTTTATAAAGAGATAGTGGCCCGCCCTCACTTCGCTTCGGGACAGTAATTCAGAAATGAACCGATAGATGGCGCTGTGCTAAATTACATCGCGCAAGCGTTTCGTGTTTTCGGTTTACCTATAAGCCTTGTCGTTGTCTATAGAAGTTATCTCTTTATAGATAGTATAGATATATATAAACGTCATATACATCGACAAACCTTGTGTAAAAATCGAAAAGGCGAAACATTCGCGCGATGCAATCGACGCCTAGCACCATCTATTGGTAGATAGCGGAACTACGAAAACCAGAAATTTACTGAGGGCGGTCCGCCTGCAGCTTATGCTTCTTTATTATTGTTATACTAGTAATTTTTATAACTTTATATTACTAGTAAGATAATAATTATAAAGAAGCACAAGCTGCAGGTTGGCTCCGCCGACCAGTACCGCGAGCTGCGACAGTACGAGCACGACAAGTTCCAGGAGATGGTGCGACGGGTCAAGGTAACCAACCGTACCACACTAGTATATTTTTATAAAGAGATAGTGGCCCGCCCTCACTTCGCTTCGGGACAGTAATTCAGAAATGAACCGATAGATGGCGCTGTGCTAAATTACATCGCGCAAGCGTTTCGTGTTTTCGGTTTACCTAAAAGCCTTGTCGTTGTCTATACAAGTTATCTCTTTATAAATAGTATAGATATAGATAAGCGTCATATACATCGACAAACCTTGTGTAAAAATCGAAAAGGCGAAACAGTAGCGCGATGCAATCGACGCCCAGCGCCATCTATTGGTAGATACCGGAACTACGAAAACCAGAAATGTATTGAGTCGTTGAAGAAATGTTGTTCTGAATAGTATAACACATGGATAAAGGGATGTAAATGTTCACAGATATAAATAATCCTGGTTTTCAATGAGGTGTGCAAATGGCGATATATGGCGTTACGTTAACGTCAAGTCCAACTTTGACGATATTGATTGTTTCATCTAACTTCATAATTTTGTCATGATACGTCAAAATGTAACCAAACGACTCATTGTAGGACCTCACGTCCACGTAACGCCATCTATCGGATTTTGCATTTGCAAAAAAACTCATTGCTCCATCTTCTACATCCCAACTAATATTATAAATGCGAAAGTAACTCTGTCTGTCTGTCTGTTACTCTTTCACGCCAAAACTACTCAACGGATTTAAATGAAATTTGGTATACAGATAATCTAGACCCTGAAAAAGGACATAGGCTACTTTTTATTGCGAAAAGGGGGTTGTAAGGGGTTGAAAGGGGGGTAAAAAGTTACTATTCCACGCGGGCGGCCGCTAGTTTATTATATTTTCTTTTGACTACTTTTTGGGAAGCCCTAGCAAATTATTTGTTTTGATTTACGTGTAATAAAAACAATTTTATTTATTTATATTTGTTTACCCAGGACGCGGGCGCGACTCTAGCCATCTGCCAGTGGGGCTTCGACGACGAGGCGAACCACCTGCTGCTGTCCGAGGGGCTCCCGGCCGTGCGCTGGGTGGGAGGCCCGGAGATGGAGCTCATCGCCATCGCCACGGGGGGCAGGATCGTGCCTCGCTTCGAGGAACTCACTCCGGACAAGTTGGGGAGCTGTGGACTGGTCCGGGAACTCAGTAAGTCTAAATTGTTATATAGTAAAAACTAGCCTTTATCCATACTATCCATACTAATATTATAAATGCGAAAGTAACTCTGTCTGTCTGTTACTCTTTCACGCCAAAACTACTCAACGGATTTGAATGAAATTTGGTATACAGATGATCTAGACCCTGAGAAAGAACATAGGCTACTTTTTATTGCTAAAAGGGGGTTAAAAGGGGGGTAAAAAGTTACTTTTCTGCGCGGACGAAGTCGCGGGCGGCCGCTAATTGTTGATAGTAAAAAGTACCAGCCTATATACTCCGTACAGGGTAAAGGCCTCCATCGTAGACTACGATTCGTTGGCTGTCCTTAATAAATAATTTTCTTTTCCCAGCATTCGGCACATCCAAAGAGGAGATGTTAGTGATCGAGCAGTGTTCCAACTCGCGCGCCGTCACGCTCCTCATGCGCGGCGGGAACCGCATGATCGTGGAGGAGGCCAAGCGCTCCGTGCATGACGCCCTGTGCATCGTGAGGAGTCTGGTGCAGGTGAGTCCGACGCCCGGGGACAGCGACGCTTCGGCACATCCGAGGAGATGTCGGTGATGGAGTCACGCTCCGCATGATCGTGGAGGAGGCCAAGCGCTCCGTGCATGACGCCCTGTGCATCGTGAGGAGTCTGGTGCAGGTGAGTCCGACGCCCGGGGACAGCGACGCTTCGGCATATCCTTCAAATATCTAGGGTAGTGCCAAATTACAAGGTCACATTTGACATTAATTTGTCAGTTTGGATAATCGATACGTTCAAACAAACGTGAATTGAGTAGGGTTATGTGGATATGATTTAAACTAACAACAGTCCTAATTTATTTAATAAATGCGAAAATAATTGTCTGTCTGTTACTCTTTCACGCCATAATTACTGAACGAATTTGTATGAAATTTGATATACTGATGGTCTAGACCAGCGGTCGTCACACTTTAATGTTCAAGGGCCACACTTAAGAGCGTTCTCGGCTAGTGCGGAATGTCATGTTTCGGTTTTGTTTTGCAAAATTTCACTCACACATAAGCATGTGTTACTGTTTGCATAGAGTTGCCGCGTACGTTTTCTTTATAGTTAGACTGACAAATTTTGATCCTTTCGCTTTATAGCAAAGTAAATTACTGTATTGTTGTAAAATTAAATTGCAAGTTAAATAAAATAAAATAAATCCAACGTTGATTTATTGTTATTCTTTTGATTTTTTGATTTAAGAAAAATAAAAAAATAGGTATATCATTTAGATACCTACCTACCTTTTTTACTCAGGACAGGTAAGCAATTAAATACTTAAAGATATCATGTTTTGTTTAATAAATCATTTAATATAAAAGAACATTATACATTATAAAACAGTTGTATTTATACATTATAAAACAGTTGCAAACCCTCAATTTGATCCCTTTCTGGGATCAATTCTTTAAGAAACAGCCCCAGAGGAAATGGACGTGGCAGAGCCCAGATACTATGACTAAAAATGAGATCGACTTCATAATATATATCGGACATTAAGCGAATATTCAGAGATGTCTCAGTGATCAATAGGTTTAAAACCGGAAGTGATCACCGACTTCTCAGAGGCACTTTTGAATATCAATTTTAAGCTTGAACGTTCTCGGTTGATGAAGTCCACGCTCCGGCCAAATCTGCTCCAATCACTCGCTGGTTCCGATGCCTTCCAACTGAAATTGGAAAATCGATTCACTGCCTTGGAAACCACAATTGACGTATATATCGACGAAGAATTCGACCAAGTGGTGGAAATCCTTCGGGACGAGGGCACAAAGTTCTGTGAGTAGCAAGCGGTCTATACTCTGGATTTAATGGACAAGAGGCGGAAAGATCCATCAGTCACTTCGGCAGAACAACGGGCTCTAAATAAGTCCATCTCCAAGCTGTTAAGACGTGACCTCCGAAGCTCCAATTCACTCTCAATACAGAGAGCAATTGAGCAGAACCAGGGGGGTCCAAAGTCTTCGTACAACAGCTTGACAGGAGCCACCTGTCGAAGTTAACCAAAACAAATCGAGGAGTCGTCACATCAAAGCCAGAAACTTTTTAGAAGTTTACACCTTCTATAGCCAGTTATACGCGTCGCACTCACCCCACCCTACGCCGGATGAGAAGGATTCAAGAGCCACATTAACCCGCCATGCGACGGAGGATCTACCCGACATCAGCTTGGAGGAGATCGAGGCAGCTCTTGGACAACTTAAAAATGGAAAAGCCCCGGGAAAAGACGGAGTCACACCGAGCTTCTGAAAGTTGCCGGCAAGCCGGTGTTGAAGGAACTTTGACGTATATTTAACTCGGTTATTTTCTTCGGGAGAACTCCTAGGGCGTGGCCGCGGAGCTTGGTCGTATTGTTCTTCAAGAAAGGCGACAAAACCTTACTGAAGAACTATCGACCAAAGTCACGTCTATAAGTTGTTCTCAAGAGTCATTTCGAATCGCCTTACACGAAGACTTGACGAAGCTCAACCTGCAGAGCAAGCCGGGTTCCGACGGTTTTAGCACCATAGACCATATTCACACAGTGAGACAGGTTATACAGAAGACCAAAGAATATAACCAGCCCCTGTGCATGGCATTTGTGGACTATGAAAAAGCTTTTAACTCCGTCGAGACCTGGTCTGTTCTCGAGGCCTTGCAGAGGTGCCAAGTCGATTGGCGATATCGACTTGGCACGAGGTGTTGAGGTGTCTGTATAACGTCGCTAATATGTCCGTAGTAATCCAAAATGGCCAAACCGAGCCTGTCCTGCTACGACGTGGTGTGAGACAAAGAGATGTTATATCTTCGAAACTCGTCTCCGCTGCGCTGCAGGACTTGTTCAAAACGCTAAACTGGAAAGAGCGCGGAATCAATATTAATGGCGGGTACATGTCACACCTACGATTCGCAGACGACATCGTCATCTTGACGGAAACCTTACATGGCCTACAGGCGAGCAGCCTGGCTGAATCTTCCAATCACTTCGATCTTCGGATGAACTTGGATAAAACCAAGGTCATTTTCAACGAGCTCGTTGATCCGGGACCGGTCGCTGTTAATGGAGTACCTCTCGAAATTGTCCAGGAATATGTCTATCTAAGATAAACGCTCCAATTAGGCAGAAACAACTTCGAGAGAGAAGCCAATAGAAGAATTCAGCTAGGCTGGGCAGCATTTGGTAGGCTTCGTCAAGTCTTCTCGTCACCCATCCCTCAAAGTCTTAAGTCGAAAGTCTTCGACCAGTGCGTCCTCGCGGTCATGACTTACGGTGCCGAGACGTGGACGTGGCTGGACTAATCCACCCGGTTCAAAGTCGCTCAAAAAGCTATGGAAAGGGCTATGCTCGGAGTATCTCTGAAGAACCGCATCAGAAATGATGTAATCCGACAGAGAACCTGAGTCACCGACATAGCCCACCGAATTAGCAAACTGAAGCGGCAGTGGGTTGGTCACATTAGCCGCAGAACTGACAACCGTTGGAGCCGTAAAGTCCTTGAGTGGAGACCGCGACTCGGTTAAGTGTTGGACGCCCTGCGACAAGATGGGATGATGACATTCGAAGGCTGGCTGGTGTGGGCTGGATGAGAGTGGCTGAAAATCGGGAGCGGTGGCGTGCATTAGAGGAGACCTATGTCCAGCAGTGGACGAGTGTGGGTTGCTGATGATGATGATGATGAAATTCTACTTTAAAATCATAGTCATGTTTCTGTAGTTTGCGATTCAACTATTTCCAATTCTTCGGTGGTATTCTCATGTATTTGACCTTCTCTTTTCTGCCTTTAGCAATAAACGTAATGAAATCATCGTAAAAGAAAAATGTGAATAGATTATGACCAGCTATGTCATTAAAAGTGGATTCGCGGTAACTTACGTTTTAGCTTCATTAGCTTTGGCCAAATTAAGTACCATAACTTTTCCTTTTCTTCCCCGAATAGCGCCTTTTATATCACATTTTATATTATTATGTAAAATGTAAAGAATATAATATATTAATCTATGGAAGTTACTAGAATTGCATTTCTTTACCTTCGTACTCACCAAAATTTTGTTTGGTTAAAACAAATTAATATTCTTAAAACAAAAAGTATCAATCCGTCTCAGTCGCGTCAAAAAATCTCCAATTTCAAATAAAATTTTACGTAGCACGCGGTGACCGGGAGCGACATAGGTCCTACCTCGGAAAGGCCTCGGCCGGCACTGAGCGCTGGTGCGATTCTGCGCCGATTATATAGTAGTACTAAATGATTCATAATAAAATAAAAAAACAAGTTATTAAAGTTAAAAAAATACCACGTTTTAAAGCGTAAATTTCTTCATTTATTAGGTTTAAAAAAAATCAAGAATACCTTTTATTTCATCCTAAACTAATACGTGTAATAACTCGAAAAATTACTAACAATGATACTTTTGAGTACACTTTTCTTGTATGAAAACTTACAGTAATCACTATTGTTTTGTAAGCCATGCCCTAATATATGTTATTGTTCTTTTAATAGAAATATTGTCATAAGTTTGTCGTTTATAGTTTTACTATTATCGAGCATTTGCGTAGACCTTCGACCACAAGTTTCAAAAAGGGATTGTATTAAAACTGTTCTAACGAGAAAACTAAATGATCATTTGAAAATATTTTGAAATTATGCATTAGATTATGAAATCTGCAATAATTTGACATCAATATCTTATTTACAAACTGTATAGATTATCATTTTATTCTCCATCGGAAATCAATGATTTTGACTTAAGTGTGGCTCTTACGGATGAACGCTCTTAACAATGTGAGCACCAAAGCCCGGGCCGCAGTATATGTGAAGGCGTTTCAAGAGCTTTTGCATACTTATCCATAGTTGTCCATACTAATCATATAAATCCGAAAATGTATATTTGTTACTTCTCTACTCAAAAACCTCTAAACCGATTTACATGAACTTTCATACAGACATGTAGTTGACTATTTAATTAAAGAAATTTACTTTACGCTGTTTGACGACCACGGGTCTAGACTCTGGGAAAGAACACAGTAAGATGGAAGTCGCGAATAACAGCTAGTGGCAAATAAAACTTTAATATTGAAGTCAGGTCAATGTATGACGTTGTGAAAATGTCCGCATGTGTCGTGAATATAATGATTTAAAACATGATATCTGTCTTTTCTGCCAGTCCGGATGTTTTCAGGAAAAGTATTAAAAAACTCTTTAGTACTTAATTCATAATTATTATTATCTTCCTTGTATGTATTGTTTTTTTTTTGTGTGTATTTTAATTGTATTTTTTTATGTGTATTTAATTGAAAGATTTGAATTTTTATAGTAATTTCTGCATGTCTCTGTATTTCCCACAATTTTTCCCCAAATTATATGTAGGTTATTTTTTTTTTATCAAAGAAAAAAAAACCACTGCTTATGTTATACGGCTATATCGTTTGTTGCGCCAATTTTTCATTGTATTAAACTTAAGTTAATAATTGTCAAACATGCTAGGAACACTTCTTTTGGATTACGATCTAGACTTAAAGTCATTGAACATGATATTATATAACTTTTTTGTGATTGTACTCTGTTTGTGTTCTTTATACAAATAAATAAATAAAATTTATATTATTATTATATATTTTTGTCGTGTAGGACTCCCGCGTGGTGTACGGCGGGGGCGCTGCAGAGATGTCTTGCTCGCTGGCGGTGGGACGCGCCGCCGACAAGCTGTCGTCGCTCGACCAGTACGCCTTTAGAGGCTTCTCCGACGCGCTCGAGGCCATCCCGCTCGCTCTGGCCGAGAACAGGTGAGACAGAACATAATAAATACAAAATATTTTATTTACAGAACGCATGATAAATAGGTTAACATTACCTACAGTTTACAAGGTATCGAGGCTACCGCGTATGGAAAATCCGTTAGATGGCGTAGGTACGTGTAGACTGAGGTCCATCTACTCGATGATTGGTGATTTTTGATGTGAGATGTCAAAATGTCACTAAACGACCAATGACGTCGAAGTTGGACGACAGTTCTCAAGTACGCCATCAAACAGATTTTTCACACCCATTGCAAAGAATGATATAACAAAAATATTCAAAGAAATATTTCATTCTATAGGAAAAGTATTAGAATCTCAAACATACAATGGCTATTGGCTACACTCAACCACACAATTTACGCTCCAAAAGCTAAATGCAATATTTGTTTCACAGCGGCCTGTCCCCCATTGACACACTGTCTGAAGTGAAGGCGCGACAGGTGTCTGAGAATAACCCTAACCTCGGCATCGACTGCATGGGCAACGGTAAGTTCAACTTCTGTGTAAATGTAATGTGATAAAGATATACGATAGGTTTCTGAATTGACAATTTGAAGTTAAGCACTACTTAAGTACAAACTTTGACGTTTGAAAAACTGACAGAAGCAAATGTTATAATTGTGGGAGAGCCATGCTTCGGCATGAATGGGCCGGCTCGACCGGAGTGATACCACTGCCTCACATAAAACCGGCGTGAAGCAGCCCCTGTACTGTGTTTCGCTGAGTGAGTGAGGGTACAGGAGGCCCACCCGGGGGGAAGGGGATAAAAGGTTAGCAGCGCACTTGTGACTCCACTTGTGTTGCATGTGTCCATGGGCGGCGGCTATTGCTTACCATTAGGTGATCCGCCTGCTCGTCTGCTACCTATTACATTAAAAAAAAATCAAAATTTAGATATACAGGGTGTATCTGTGAACATTTACATCCCTTTAACCACGTGTTGTACCAACCATTCTGAACAACATTTGTTCAACGACTTTCCGGAATTCAACTAATTTTTTTTCGACTCCATACAAAATGACCAAGTCACGTGACCAAATTTGTATGGAAAGATGAAATTTTTTTATGCAATTTTCAAAAGTCATAGAACAAATGTTGTTCATAATGGTTGGTAGAACACGTGGTTAAAGGGATGTAAATGTTCACAGATACACCATGTATTGCATCTGTCAAATTGAGTGATAAAGTATGGGGATGACACATTGACATCCGTCAGTTTACTCCACATAATTAAAAACTAGAATAGACAGGCGTTGCCCTAGTTTGAGATCAGGTTGATTGGTGTGATTGTCTGGCGCATTTAATTATTATTATTTTTGACGACCCGGTTGGTTCAGTGGTAGTGAATGCTGCGTCTGGGCCAAGGGTTGCGGGTTCGATCCCCGCGCAGTACAAACATTTGTGTGCATGAACATTTCTGTTTATATTGGTCTGGGTGTTTTCTATGTATTATAAGTATGTATTTACAAAAGAAAAGTATTATACGTATATATTTGTAATTCCACTGTTGGTTCTGATATCTGTAACACTGGTGCTTGAGCTACCTATCTCAGAGTCAGACCGATGTATGTGATGTAGTGAAATTTATTTATTTATTTTTATTGCCCTGCAGGCTCCAACGACATGAAGACGATGAACGTGATCGAGTCCCTCCACTCCAAGAAGCAGCAGATCGCTCTCGCCACTCAGCTCGTCAAGATGATCCTCAAGATAGACGATGTTCGGTCACCGGCTGATTCCATCGATTAGTGATCGATTTTATCGATTTGTTTAGGGGTGAGTCGCTAGCGGAGTGGCATGTTAGAGCTACTAGGGATATCGAGTTCTTTTTGCACCATTGAAATATTTGGAGAACCATCGATTAGGGATCGATTTGTATATGTGTTTAGGGGTGAGGTCCAGGTTGTTAATTTTTGTACCGTTTGAAATATTAGAAAGAAAGAAAATACATTTATTAATTTGGACACCACAACACATATTATGATACAGCTACAACTTCAACTAAAATATAGTTGTAGTATTGATATACTACTGGTAGAACAAAACCTAGTGGTTACCCGATTAACTCGATGATTCAAAACGGATTGAGAAATGTAAGAAATTATCAGGATTCAAATAGATATGCCTACAATGTATTCCGCTAGCGAATCTTACTAGAGTACATGAATAAGTAATGTTAAGTTATTAATTATAATATTAATAATTTGATGCCTGGATGTTTGAAGTCTATACGTTTAAAAGTTATCCACATTGAGAGTAACTTCTATATTGATGGAACTAAATACTGTATTTTAGTTATTCAAGAATATCAAATAAGTTTTGTCGAATAACGTTACATGAAGACTTAACTCAATTTATATGTCTGTCTAGTCGATCGGGTGTCCTTTTAAAAGGACATATTGTTCTTCTAAAAGGACATTGGATGGTAATAGATGAAAACCAAAATTGCTCGATTTATTTGTTATAAAATAAACTAATAAATGATATTTATTTTATCTTTTCTATCACAATTGTTTGAGTCCAGTTTTATTCACTTTCAAGTATTATTTGTCTCAATAAATTTAGTATTTCTAAACCTACCACTTTACATCTATTTTCCTTGCGCTTATTCCCATTGAAGGGATACGCTTGGATAAATCCATTTGGATTTTGAACAATGATTTACTTTATTTTTGCAGAAGTATTTACATACCTTCGTCATGTTTGGCTTAAAAAGGGTGTTTTTATTTATACTCTGATTCATAATCATGTAAAGTAAACTGACAGATGAAAATGACAAGTTTCTATGCATTTTGACATTTTGCATGTGTCAAATTGAGTGATAATGTATGGGGATGACACATTGACGTCTGCCAGTTTGCTTTACATGATTATGAATCAGAGTATACTTAAACGCTCGCGTACTACTCAAAGGACAAACAAAAATGTTTATGTTATGGCGGTATTTCACATGAAAGTTTGTCTAATGGTTCAAATACCGGACCCTGATCCCAGGTTCTATTCCCGGGTCGAGCAAAAGGTATGTTTCGAATTTTTCGAGGGTTTTTGCAAATGCAAAATCCGATAGATGGCGCTATGACTTGATTTCTACAATAGGCCTTTGCCTCGCAGTGGGACAATAGGCTGATACTGTCATATCGGTAGTACTCGGGCGGTGATGGAAATACTTCTACAATACAGATGGTAGACTCGGTGACATACTGGATGTGGGAACACGCTAGGTTAGCCACTGCATTTGTTTGGTATGCGAGAGGTACTGAGTACTAAACATGTGATGAATGCCTTATTGCACTAATAAATTAATGAGCTATTAGTTGTGTAGTTTTATTTCACCTATTTATATAAAAAAATATATATATTTTTTTGACATTAGATCTTATATTTCTTGCGGAGAAACTATACTCTGATTCTTAATCATGTAAAGTAAACTGACAGATGAAAATGACAACTTTCTATACATTTTGACATTTTGCATGTGTCAAATTGAGTGATAATGTATGGGGATGACTCATTGACATCAGTCAGTTTACTTTACATGATTATGAATCAGAGTATAAGATAGTGTGTTACTATCTTAGTTTTCCTGAAAGGAACACAGGATCTAATCTAAAAAAAATACCTTTGCATACGAATCGCAAAGTTTTTTTTGAGATTAGGTAGATCCTATACCAATATGCAAACATAATGCCGAGAGGCATAGAGGCATTCTCTACCAGTCGGCAACAAAGGACAAAGAGATTCAGATTTTTAAGTATACTTCGTGTTTCTCCTGAACCACATTGAACCTATTTTGATAGTTTTGGTAGCAGAACAACAAAATAAAAAGATATTTATAAAATAATAATATATTTGTATGTATTTAATAACAAAAATACAAAGCAAAAACAGGTACCAACTAAGTATGTACTAAGTATGTACTAAGTAACAAAAGTTTTAAGCTTTTTATCCGACAAATTTTGCAACAACGGTGCAACCCACAATTTTTGTTGGACAGGTAAGGTAACAGCCACAGATAGGTATACAAAACTGTCAAATTTCTTCAATCGACTCTCATTTTACTGTCATATACATTAGGTTGAATATCAATTGTAGAATTTTGACAGATTGTGGTAACCTGATGTGTGGCTGACAGTACCGTATCCAACAAAAATGTGGGTATCATCACTGATAGCCTCAATAGGGTATTTTACCGTCGTTAAAATATCGACATCCGATACTTAAGACTCTATAATTTACTGTATAAGTGTACGATTATTGAAGAAATATTTATAAAAAGTTTGGATACAAGAAAGTTATAGAGCAACAAACTTTTGATATACCTGTCTCTTTCTTAAACAAAATTTTGTACTGCGCTTGTAGGAAGCACTAGCCTAGTGACGTCATTAATAGCGTATCGCTCTCCTTTTCTGATTGGCAACTTTGCAACTCTATATCTTCGGAACTAATGATGATGGATAAAAAATAAAAAGGGAGCTGTGATTCATACTTAAAAAGCTTTACAATAAATAAATAAAAAAAAAGTCGTAAAATACCCTATTCAGCAAGGCTCCAAATCTGCTCCATCTTTATCCGCCTGTTTCCACGAGGGGGGTTTGGCGTTATGGTAAATAGTCTCCAATACCATAACGACACCCATGTAGCAGCCAACGATGGTGGAAGTGTACAGGAGTCGGTCACAGATACCATTTTTCAGCCAGATTGGACGTCCATCTTCACATTGGTACTGTTCTTGAAGCTATAAACAAAGATTTATTTAACTATAGTGACCCGCCCTCACTTCGCTTCGGGACCGTAATTCTGAAATGAACCAATAGATGGCGCTGTGTCCAATTACATCGCGCAAGCGTTTCGTGTTTTCGGTTTACTTATATAAGACTTGTCGTTGTCAGAAGAGAAAGTGTAGTTTATGACCTTGAGTGCGCAGAAACCAATTTTAATAGAAGGTCTTCTTTGTGCGCAAAATAACGGTCATCTTTCGTGCCGCCAGCTATACGGTGTAGTATAATGCGTCAAAAAGTAAGTACATAATGTAAGTGGTCTTTTGAGGAACTAACGGATAACCAATGGGGCTACCATACTCTATGACGTAAATGGTAGTGACGCCATCGATTACTTAATTTCATGACTTTATTGACGCAGTATAAACGCCCTGATGATCTAGTAGTTTAAGTTAAATGAGCCAAAAGTATGTATGTTTCGGATTTTTCGGAAATAGCTCGTGTTTGTGATCACCTATCTGCATTAGGCAATAGTGGTGATTAAGCCTAATCCTCCTGCACGCTAAACGGCACAGGACCGATCTGTGTGGAGAGCTTTGGGCTAGGCCTATGTCCAGCAGTGGACGTCTATTGGCTGAAATGATGATGATGAAGCCTAATAGATCTGTCAGCGCTCATAAGTAAATCACGACAGTCAAAACTTATAAAAACGTTTAAACGTTAACCCTGAAAAAGCCACGCTTCGGTATGAATGAATCGGCTCGACCGCAGTGATACCACGGCCTCACAGAAGACCGGCGTAAAGCAGCGCCTACACTGTTTCTTCGAGTGTATTGTGTTCGAGTAAATTGGGAATAAAGGAGGGTTAAAGGTTGGCAGCGCAGGTGTGGTTCTACTGGTGTTGCAGTGTCTATGGGCGACGGCAATCGCTTACCGAGGCATTCCCATCAGGTGATCCGTCTGCTAGCACCTACCTATCACATAAAAAAAATATTGGTAACGGGATAAGGACATGTAAAGCAATATCTAGGTAGGTACCGGGCTCGCAGTGTAAGCGGGCCTTTCGCCTGGGGAGGGATGTGAAGTAAGGTTCTTCAACCCTTCCTCATGTCTCCTCCCCACTCTGGCGATGAGGGAGCGTCGCTGGGGTTTAGTCGGTATGCCTCCGGTCCCACCCGGAGGAGAGCCCGACATAACCCGCCTGCCCCCCGGCAGGAGGGTATGCATAAGGAGTCGCAAGACCACGTTGGCCCACTTCGGGTCAGCGGCATTCCCCAGCGTCAACAAAAAAAAAACGTACCTTCTTAAATTTGACCAAGCTTGCTGGCTTCCTAGGAGGACAGCATTGGATTCCTCTCGGCAGCATTTTGGTGGTGGTGAGCCGGCTGGCGAGGAAACGATAGGCCATGTGTCGAAGCAAATAGAACATGTTTGGGTATTTATGAAAATTTAAGATTTCTCTTGATTTTTGGAAATAAAGAAAAAGTTGTGTGGTATTTTTGACGTTTGGTAAAATATATAATACAATGTACTCTGTGGGTAAAATAGTGTCAAATACACGTCCAAATTTATTATTTTTAATTATTAAATTTAGTTTGTTTCTGACCAGTTACTTATTAGTTTTTTCTCAATATTGATGTTGTACAGTCAGCTACACATCAGGTTACCACAACCTACCAAATTGATATTCAACCTAATGTGTATGACTGTAAGATGACAGTTGATTGAAAAAATTAAGTTTTTGTATACGTACACATTGGATTCTGTGGGTAACTGTGAAACAAGCCGCATCGGCTGATGCAATCCAAAGATTTTAATTAGTATCTAGTGGTTTTTAGTGTACAAATTTGGTGTTACTTTGTGCAGTGAAGTGCCGCAGGGTGATATTAATATAAGAATCATTGAATTGTGTCGTTTTTAACACTGCTATTGTGTGTCGAGTGAGTTGTCACGTGAACAATTTGCTTTGACCTAATAGAGTCTTAAAACCTACGGCTTTGTTAAAATAGTCTCCACAGAATCCTTAGGACATTAAAACGCTAAACACCGGCGTTTTATTGAGTGACTGTGACTTCGACTGTTGACTACACTTTATCAAACTACACTTGACATTGGCAAAATTAAATGTGTCATGAACACAATACAGCCATTTAAAAAAAAAAAAAAAAAAAATACGTACACATTTATTACCAGAGTTGGAGAGGAGCTGATTCGTAGAGTAAGTGAGGGCACGGGGAAAAGGGGCTAAAGATTGGCAGCGCACTTGTGACTACTTGTGTAGCAGGGGTCTATGGGCGGCGGCAATCGCTTACCATCAGGTGATCCGTCTGCTCGTCTGCCACCTAAAAAAACCTATGTAAGGGATTGTTAGACGAAATAAAATGATCAAACAATTATCGTAAGTAAGGCATTTAATTATAAGCAGCGTATTCTAAAAAGAAATCACGACAGCAAGCCCCTAATGTAATGTTAGAGTATAGTATTCTCCATAAGTATAATTATTTTACATAATATTTATCTCACAATTTAATAATTTCCTCAATTTATTAAAAGTTACTGTTTCTATACAAGTTTTACGGCTGCACTCAGAGACGTCATTTAGCCTTAATGCTCATTATCTTTACTATGGATAGTTTTTATGTCTATACAAATAAAAGTCAATATATTTACTTATGTGACATTTAAGATTTAATTAACGTCTCTGAG